>CM040751.1:16027080-16249580 GCA_022829145.1 Albula goreensis
ATCCTACGAGCCACTCAGAGGCCCGCACTTTTGCACTTTTGCACTTTTGCTAAAGAATTCATCGCATCAACTGTTCAACTTGCTGAACTGCAAGGAAATGGAAATTGTGTGGAATCAGGATCAGATGTCAGGTTGCAATGGGAAAGTGATGCATGTCTTGGTACCTAGGATGGAGAGGAAGTACATACTGTCCATGACCCACTGTTTTGAATCAGTCATTGTGTTTTTCATTGTGTATTTCTTTGAAATATCACTTCTAGTGTCATTGTCTTGTTACTGGGTTATGATCTCATTGTTAACACCCTCAGGGATGTGTCTGTGGTTTTTGGATCTGATGCTACACAGGTTTCACTTACCACCTCTGGATGGGTGGGGGAGGGGGGATGGGGAAGCCGGAGGGAAGGTGTGCATTGATTTGTTTGCAAACATAGAGCTGCATAAATCACTGCCATAATCCATCACCTTCGGCTTGTTGTCTGGAGGCGGAAGAGGATTTTAGAGGGAACCTGTTGCATAGAAATGCATGGTCCAAAACGGAACACCAGAGGCACATTATACACGCTCACAAGTGTCATTATCTGGTCCTTCACAAATGTCAGCTGCCTTGTAGTCGATGAGACCGAGACAAAAGGGAAGGTTAAATCTAATATAATAAACATACATCTGCAATGACTTTCATGGAAATTGTTTGGGGAAAATAAGTCGACATGCCGTGTCAGCAAGCACAAGGTTAGCTGCGTGGAAGTTTTTTTTTCCCTACTCATCAATATGTATTTTAAGCAAGGAATCATCTTGTCCCTATAAACATAAATTCATTTTTATGTCCATTTTCTTCCCTTCTCTAACACATGTACAGAGGTAAACAACCCAACCATATGGACTGGTTATTTTAAATTATTTTCCCTTTGTTGCCATAAGATATGTCCAACACATCCATATAGCCCTATAAATAACATTGTTTTTCTCTTGTTAATTTGAGGAAAGGAGGATAAACATATCCATATGGTCTGTAAGTCATAAGTGGTACTCAGTGTGGCACAAGGACATGTGAGGGCCCTCGATTTGCATGCCATTTGCAGCAGAAACGCCAAGGCGTGATGTCACTAGTTCAAGTGTGGTGTTAAAGTGGTAATTATTACACTGGATTGACAAAGGTGTGCTACACACTGACATGCTTCCATTGTGAGAAGATTTACAAGGGCCGATATGTGAAAATTGATGGCTTGACAGCACTTTGAAAAGACACAGTGCAGCTGCTTTGAATCACTCCCTGCGAGGACCAGGGCTTGCCTCTTTGAATCTCACATTTGTCACTTCTCCAGACCAGCAATTTGTGCAAGGATGTCATCCATTACAGATTTTTCACTGATGTCCTGTCTGTTAAACAAACACATAGCGTCACATTATGCTTAAAGAACAGTTATCCATACACTAGAAACACACCTTGTTTCTCAGAAGAGAATGAGTTAAATATTACTGAAGTTAAGATTACTGTACATAAGGGAGATATTTTATAAAAGCTCATTTTCTTTTCCTGGCCATCTTGCTTCATCAATGGCAGAAGGTACAGTACAATAAATCACACGGCTGCCCTGATTGCACATTCTCAGACTTGGAGCTCCAAGAGGCTGCTATTAAGGGAAAGGTCAAAGCAGTGCCGGGGCGCAGTGCTCCGTGTGCTTTTTATTGCATCACAGCAAAATGAAAAATAAAGACATGGAAGAGGAGCAGACAACTGTCAGATATGGGGCTTGTTACAGCTAGGGGACAGAACAGCAATGGTGTGAACTGTGTGGCAGAACAGTTGCCAAGGGCACACAGGAGCAGAATTCTGGGCCTTGCCCTGAATATGTCACCTTCCAGAGCAGATCCCCTCACTTCTCCCCCCTCCCCCTACAAAGGTTGACAGTAGGAAGAGGTGCCACAGCATCATGGAGTGTCTGTCACACCTGAGGCTTGCATGACAGGAGTACCTATGATTAGTTAGAACACCTGCAAGCACAGTAGATGCAGATGATTGCTTATCATAGGGAAACACTGCGTTCTCCCTGACCAATCCTGCTGAGCTGCGGAGTAACTAAGGTAAGGCATGGGCCCTTTGGGAAATTACTTATCATGGGAAGATGTATGGCTCCCCCCAACCAAACCTGCTCAGCTCCAGGTTAAGTCAAATGAGGTTAGGGATTCTGCTGGCGATTACTTATCTTCGGGGATTTTAGGTCTCTTTCTGGTGAAATCTGCTCAGGTCCAGGGTATGGTAGCTGAGGTGTTGTGTATTTTGTGAAAACTTCATGTCTCAATCAAAGTCTTAAACAATTGGACCATTATTTCTCCTGTAATTTTGGTTGTCTAGTATTCACATTTACATTAATGGAGCTACAGGAGAGGCTGAGTGTGTCTTGTATTCCCAATTTTGATTTAACCCTTTATAATGCATTACTGCTCATGCAAGGTTCTGCTAGGAACATGACTGGCCTGAAATATGTTTTTATGGTTTTGGCATAGTGTGATTGGAGCCCTCTTGTTTTCATTATGAAGTATGATGCAGTTGTGTGAATCATCATTAACATGAATATTTTTCCAATTTCAGAGGTTGTCAGCCATATTGATGCATGCCTGTCCATGTGTTGTTTTTTCATTAGTGTATGATTAATCTTTGTCAAATGTAAACATTTTAAAGCATGTTCCCTTATTTTCAAACCAATGATTGGTTTCAGTTGGGTGGGCTGACGGCTGACCGTGCTTGTCAGTCAGCTGACCCCATACCAAGGAATTGCTTTTGGGTCAAAACCTTCTCGCTACCTCTTTAGGAGATTTAGGAGCCTATTATGGTGTCTGCTGGACCATGGTCTTAACAGAGAGCATGCTGGAATGGTGGAGGTCCGTGGAGACAGGAGACAGGATTGACCGAGCAGATTAAGTCTGAACATCCTCCTCCCCATCACAATGCTGGACAAGTCAAGACGGGGTTTTATTTGAGGACTCACATCAATAATTTATTAAATCTGATATTCAAAAAGAAAAAAAAACTACCAAGAGAGATTTGTAAAAGTAGCTTGTAGTACTTATAGTGCAATTGAAGATTCACCTTTAAAAGGCTAGAGGAAATTAAACAAAGCTGCTTATTGCAATGAAATGTATAATCATTGTTTCATTGAGGTACATCCTATAGCAGTGGTTGTCAAACTCCTGGGGAACCCCTGTGTATGTTGGCTGTCTTTCTAACCACAGTTATAATCCCTACAATGTAACAAGCTGTTTATTGTTCTTATTTTTTATTCTGATGAGGGATAATGTACCCTGTTAAACAATGTTATATCAGAAATAGGCCCATATTTACCATCCCAGGATTGGTAATCAGTCAGATAAAGGAATGCGTTCATTCTCTTATTATGCTATAAGGCAAATGGTCTAAAAAGAGAACACATTTTTGAATTCATTAAACCACATGCAGACATGTGGACCAGTTAAAAAACAGGCAATTCATGAGAAAAGCAAATGGGAATGAGCAAAACCTGTATTAGGCTAATTATATAAAAAGAAGAAGAAAATTCAGTTCATCTTAAAAATGTTCAACAATTATAATTTGTCAAGTGACTGGCAGAAGCAACAAGAAAAATAGCATACACAGGTGTCCCTCAGGACTGAGCTGTAGAACCACTGTCCTATAGTATTGTGCTGGATAAAATATAGAACTACCCTTTTATTAGTAATTATGACTTGTAGCAAGACCTAGGGTTGGTAGCAATAGCGTGAGGCAGTTGCACAATGATGTGACACTCCAGACAGCAGTTGGGAGGGGAGAATGGCAGTATTCCTACTGGTTGTTTATCAAGCAATAAGTAGTAGAGCAGAAAAAAATAAACAGAAAACAAAACCTAGCTCCCCTAATGAAGCCTACCTTCACTATCTCAAATCTTCCCTTGCTATATCTGGACTGCTAAGCAGTTTTCCAGGGGAGGCAAACAATTAAACACAATCCAGTTTCTCATAATCCTGTTTCCATGAAAAAAGGGTCCAATCCAATTCATGTTTGTCCTCTGAAAAATGGGTTATACACAGTTCACCGCCTACAAAAATCCTCAACAAAAGTTCTCAACAAACTCACACCAACACCCTCCATGGTTTTCCCTACATGTACTTTGCCTCACTGGTTTTGGAACCGGGTGCTTAAATGGGGTGCTTGCTGAGGCAACCATTTCCATTTCCAACCATTAAGTCCTTGTTAAGCACTTATAAAGTTGGTATGTCTCCCCCTGGTGGAGCCATTTGGCGCCCACATAATATCCTTTCCAGACCTGGCCTCGTATTGTATTACACACCCTCCTCCTCAGCTCCGACCATATGGGAGGGGTGACCGATCGGACCACATTTCTTCTGGTCAGAGCATCTATGTTCCTGTGCATGGAGTGTAACCTGTGAATCACAGAGAAATTAAAAGGTTGCAGTGCCAAGAACCAATGAGTAACCTGAGTATTTGTTTCTTCCTTCCTCAACATCCATACCAGAGGGCCATGGTCTGTTACGAGGGTGCCGACCAAACAAATAATATCTCAACTGTTCCAGAGCCCATTTAATTACTTGGTACTCTTTTTCCACTATGGAGTATTTATGCTACTTTGGTAACATAAATGAATATGGTCTGAATATGGTGTTTGATAAGAGCAGGGCATGCTGGAGAAGACATCTTGATGTTGATCAACGGCCTCTTTCAACTCGTTTTTGATGGGGATTCAAGGCGAGTCCCAACACAACATCTGCTCTGGGGTGCTTCTCATGTTCTGTGACTGGGAGACAGGAAAATTGTGCTTCTTGCACATGCCACTTTTTTAGCAGGTTTACATGGTATAATTGTATCTTCTTCTGCTGCTTTGGCTGGTGGACTCGATAATTGACAGGGCCTAATTTTTCAACAATATAGGGCCCCTGCCATGTGGCCATAAAGATTCTGTTGTAACCAGTACCAGAACTTTATCACCAACCTGGAACTCACAAGGTTGTGCTCCTTGATTATAGACATGCTGTTGCTCCTGCTGTGCTTGGGTCGTGTGCTCCCTTACCACAGGCCAGATTGCCGCCATCCATTCACACATGCCCTCCACATGATTGATCAGGCTGCGGTGGGGACTTGGCTAATCTTCCCATTCCTCCTTACCCAGGTCCAGCAGGCCTCTCGGTTGCCTCCATGAGAGCAGTTCAAAGGGCAAGAGACCTGTAGAAGCATGGGGTACCTCTCAGATGGAAAGCATCAGTTAAAGAAGAAGCTGATTCCAGTTTCTTCCATCCTTTTCCATTACCTTTCTCAGCATGCCTTTGAGTGTTTTATTAAATTGCTCAACTAAGCCACCTGTTTGTAGGTGGTTTATGGAAGTCAGTATCTGCTTTACTCTCAACAATTTACAGAGATATTTCATTATAGCCAATATAAATGGGGTGTCTTGGTCGGTGAGGATCTCCTTTGGGATCCCGACTCTGCTGAACATCATAAACAACTCTCGGGCTATTGCTTTGGTGGCCATAGTACGCAGGGGTATGGCCTCCGGGTACCTTGTACCATAATCCGTCACCACCAGCATGTACTGGAGTCCTAAGTCGGTTTTGGAGTGGGCCACCCATGTCCATGGCAATCATGCCAAAAAGGGTCTCTATAATTGGTAAAAGGATTAACGGGTTCAGGTAACATACCTTTGGAGCAGTCTTTTGGCATTCAGGACATGTCTTGCAATAATCCTCCACTGCTCTCATGGTACCAGGCCAGTAGACCCGGTAAGATATCCTCTCTTTAGTTTTAACCAAGTTTGCACCTAATATATGTGTGTGAACCAGCTGCGGTACTGTATTCACATAGGGCCTGATTATCAAGAGCAGGTCCTTCACCCCCTCATGCATTTTAACAACTTGGTGCAAAAACTTTTTTCTGAATAGCAAAATGAGGAAAAGACAGTTCACTCACCCCTGTTACCAAACTGCCAGCTATGACTTTCACCTGGCAGAGGGCAGGGGCAAGGTTGGTGTCTTTCAACTGTGTAGTGCCAAACTTTCCTGCTAAGCCTGCAAGAATGACATCATCCTCATCAGGGTCCCCCACACTTGGGATATCCATTGCAGGGCTGTCCACACCGACCCCTCCTTCAGACCTGGGTTCCGTCTCCTTGGAGTCTACCTGATTTCTGCCACCCATGGTCGGTTTCCCCTGTCATCGGATGTGGACACTGTTGTGGGGATGCAGTGCTTCTTCTTTTTATTATTTTTACCTGCAGCTGCTTGACAGGAGCCAGTTGTAGCTGTTGCAGTCTTCGTTGCCAAAGCCTAGAAAAGAGCTCATAGTCTCAGCCCAACGGTAAGGGTACAGGTAATTGAGCTACCACTTCCACCCACATGTGACAGCTACCCTGAGGGGTATTGATTTTAACCATGGCCATCTCATAGTCTTTGGTGTCCTTGTGAAGACAGGATATTGCTATTAGCTTCCCTGCGTTACTCACTCCTGGCTTCAAAAACTGGTGCTGGACTAGAGTGACCATACTGCCGGAATCAAGGAATGCATCAGAATTCCTACCTTCAACTTTGGAAGGTATCATGGAGTGTACCTCCATGGGCCCAACATGAGGTGAGGAGGTGGCAGGAACATGGTCTTCCTCCCTCTGAAGAGGCAGCCGTAGCCATGGATATGTTACAAAAACCAGTTTGGGTTTTCCTCTGAAAAATGGGTCATACACAGTTCACCGCCAACAAAAATCCTCAACAGAAGTTCTCAAAAAACACACAACAACATCCCCCATGGTTTTCCCCACAGGTACTTTGCTGCCCTTGAAATGGTTGCCAAGAGAACCATTTCGAGGTGTGCTCATTAAGTCCTTGTTAGGCACTTAGAAAGTTGGTATGTCTCCCCCTGGTGGAGCCATCTGGCACCCACATAACATCCTTCCCAGACCTGGCCTCTTATTGTATTACAGAATATACATCCAATTCAAGTGTGCTTATTTATTTGTGAACAAGAATATACAATCAGATCTATTATGTGGTGATAAAATGTATTACTGACTGATATTCAGTATTATGCTGAAGAACAAGTGCAATCAATAATCTGTTATATTTTGTCTAACCATTGCTATGTTATTTGAATGATTGGCCTTGTAAAGATGCAGTTGTTACTAGAAGAAATATGAAATAGCTGAGTTTAACAGTGACACTGGTTGGTTGTGCACAGTGTTTTGGGCTGTGGTTGAGCTCTGTTCCCATAGTCCATGAGGATATGCTCTGATGTGGGCATTCAGATAACTTGTCATTTGTGACATCTCAATTTACAGCTGAAAAAGACCTGGTGCAATGCAGAAAAATCAGGAGGTAGTTCCAAGTTTATCAACATTATTTCATAAGCAACTGAAGTAATTTAAAGTTACACCTTGACTAACATGAATTCTAAATAAATTACTACTGAAGATATGTTGTAATTGCCCATTTGGGCTTTGTATTTCTTTATAATGGATTTTACAGTTTGTGCTTGGTCACCCACACAAATCAAAATTCTCCAATAAAGTATGACCACAAAAACAAGGTGAATGAACAGGGTACCACGGTTAATTTATGGCTGATGATTAGTACAAATAAAATGTAAAAAAATAAATAAAGAAGTAAAAAGGGTTTTATTGTATTCAGGACCTAGTATTTAAACATGGTTACATTCACAACCCCAACCCACAGTGTGAAGCAGCTGTGCTCATTAACATTAGCTGTATTTTACACTCCAGCACTGATTAACAGTGATTTACTTTAGAATTGTAGCCGGGGTGCCATTTTGGCAGGGCACATTGAGCAAAATAACCCCAAGGACTTCTGCACAGTGCCTTCAGCAAAATAATTATTTTATTCTTACATAACTGCAATTTTTGCCTTAGTTAGGGGATATGTATTAATGTCAACACTGTTGAATGAAACAGTAAATTGATCTTATGTCACATTAATTAGAATTAAGTTATAAATTTAAATGAAAATTAAAATGGATGGTGTTTATAAAAATGCCTTATTTTGTTGATCAATTATGATTTTCTCATGACCTGAAGAGTAAAGAACCTATATTAAACCTGTCTGTGCCACTCTCCCATTTTAACAAGCTTTAACCTTAAATGTGTCTGCAACTGATGTACCCAATATAGGAAAGTATGAATAGATGAGATTTACTGAGTCTGTACCTTGAAGCACACTGGCTAAGAGTATAACTGGCTTTGATGGGACATAGCTGTGAATATCTAAGTTTTCTACATGCTGTAAGCCTGAGCCTTTCCAATCTGCCAGTCTTCCCTTTTTCTCCAACTGAACAACATCAAACAGCAAACATTCCCCAGACGCAACTCGAGATGCGTTTTCTCTTCTGTGTCCGAATCCATAAAGTAGTGTATGTGCAGATCTGCAGCTGCCACAGAAACCACAGGCTGTATTCAACAGAGTTGCAAGTAGTAATTCACCCCTTTACGTAGTGTATGTGGTCAACTGTCCAGCTGCGCTTGGATCTCAGCAAATTACCAACCAGACCTGCTAATTACCTTTTGGAAAGCCGTCTGGCAGGAAAGCTTGGCAACACAAATAATTCATTATGCGCAAACAAGGCCTTGGTTGTTATGAAAAAAAAGCGTCTAGCGGATTGTGTGGGCCACTCTGCCCCTCAGGCGCCCATTGCACACCATGCTGTAAGCCCCACGGCGGCAGTGAGATGGACTGGAGGTCAGGAATCACTGAGGTGCAACAGCAATAGTGCTAAGTGTCTAGCCCAGCATTATCACTCATGCACACTGCCTCTAAGCTGTTTGTTATCTCTCCCCACATACTGTATTAGACTTTACCTTCCACAAATGAGGTTCAGAATGTTCCTTGCTCTTATTGGAGTGGGGAATAAAAAAGGAAAACTTGAAAAAAGAGGCACCACATCATTCAAAGAAACACAAGTGTGCAAGTTGTTTCATTCATTTTCTTTTCCCTAGAACTGAAATGTTCTCTGCTATCTAGCTATGCTGGTGAAGGTGTCACTGGGTTGAGAGGGCTTCATCAGGACACCTGAGCATCTGCTCCCACCCAGAATGAACCAGTGTTGATGATCAGAGTGGAGAAAAGCTTGTTTTTGTGTGTGTTGTTTCCCATAGATTGGTTCCCGTGGAAAGAGTGACAAACCCAGAGAGCACCCCACTTGTTTTGCTCATGCTGTGCAGGGCTGTCGCTGACTTCTTTGGGAACAAAAGACTTCATTAGACAGCACTCACCTGTCTGAATTTAATATCCAACGATTTTTGTGTTCTGGAACTTTTTTTGTGTGTGTGCAAGCCTATTTTTCTAACCTATTGTTCTCATTTGTTAGAATATTACAAGCCAGTTGGAGGACACCAGCATTTCAGGTGGGATAAAAATATAATAGGATGGGTGATGGATTCTTATCATTACTGGTGTTCTTCAGACAAGCCTTCAGCTCAAGAGTGTTGATTTCAGAGGATTCAAAAACAGAGAGGGGCCCCTCTTCCTCTAAAAGACTGTCTGAAGCACTCAGAATTGTGGGAGAGGAGCAAGCTGCAATCATACACTTAAGGATGAAAACTGATATTCTAAAGGAGCATTTCAGGAGACATTTTCAGTTTTTAGCTGCATGTCTGTCTGGGCTCTTCTCCCTGGGCACTTTGCTTTTTGTGAGATCACTGCAATTCAGTCCTGATATGAGGTTGTCACAGCTGCTCCTTTATGTCAGGGTGAGAGTGGGAGATGTTGGACAAAGGGAGGGGGGTCAGCTCTACTCTCAGCGGCTCTGAACCCCCCCTTCCCCCTCAGGAAAAATAGTACCTCTCTCCTTGATGTCCTCTTTCACACCAACTATCCTGTGTGTTTCTTTGTGATGAAAAACCAGGCTGCACAGGCTCTGAAGTGGACCACTTTATGAAAGTGCTTATCACAAATGCAGGCCAGGGCCTGTAGTTGCTGGTTCGACCCTTCGCTCTGACAGTAGCTGGCTATGACCAGGGAGTACACAATGCATAGACATGATTTCCCTCGTTCCTCCAGGGGAAAGGTTGTGATGTGATGGCCATTTGTCTTTGAGTTACTGCTGCGTTGGTTTAGTCTGAAGATAAGCCATTCACCCACTGGCCAACAGCTAGCAGCAATGCGAAAGCTTTCTCTCTTCTAATTGGTCTTAACTTTCCTATGACCTGCAGAGTAAGTAGTCAGCACCTCGTGGGCGTGCATTACAGCAGTCCACACCTCTCTGCATTCTCTTTTCCACCACTGCAAACAACACAGAACTGATGAGAGGCACAATTAGCCATTTGAAATTACAAAGTAAAGAGGTGTAGAAAAAAAATCAAGTATGATGGTAGTGATTACACACTGAGAATGAAATTTTCAATTTCCATTGTGCTGTGCCCATTGCAAATGTGTATGTATGTATGTATGTATATATTGATCCAATTCTCAGCAATTTTAGTTTAACTATTCTTGTTTAAGTCCATTGTAGCTCAATGCGTGAAAAGTTGATTCCACTATTATCATCACAGAATTGCGCCTGTAAATGTGTTTTTTTTCCATGCATGCTTACGTGCATTTGTGTGTGTGTGTGTGTGTGTGTGTGTTAATCTTTGTGTGTGGGCTCCTTTGATGGAGTGGTGTTCTTCCTGCAGTTTAGGCCCATGTTTGTCTCCAGATCTCTCTGGCCCTTTCTAGGGTAATGTGCCTTCTGCAAGCAGGTGCTGTGGCCATTGCATTGTTTACACAAAATTTGTCATAACTTTGTAGCACATTTTGGTTGGTTTACTGCAGAGACCCTCGTAATGTCTATACGTGTCATAATGTCTTTTTTCCCTTTTTCATTTGTTCTTCATGCAGTCAAGAAAGTTAGGCTCTGATTTGTTTATCCTCAGGTAGACTGTTTCATTTTCAAGGCAATGCCAAACAAGATTAACATGATTTTAGTTTGCCTATAAAAATAACTTTATGTTTGTTCTTAATCCAGGACTGTTGAATACAATATGAATGTTCTTATAAAACTGGATTTACTAATGAATTCCTTTAATTTCAGTAGGATACACAAGTGCATGACCTCCTGTTTTAGACATACTTTAGTGCCCCTCTCACTTCAAGTTTCTGCATTGATGTTTTAAAAAGTATTTTGTGCAAACGCCATCAGTAAATCTATTTATTGAGGTGTCCTCAGCCACAGGGCGGTAATTTTAGGGTGGCTTGAGATGAGAAAAAAGGATTGGCAGTCTGTTCTTACCTCCTTAAAAAAAAAATCTTGTTTACCATGATTATTGTAAGTGTGGGCTTCAGTTGTTTCTCTGGAGTCAATGCCCCTGCTGGGTGAAAGTGAGCGGAAGGTCAGTACAGTAACTGGATTAGTGTTAGGACACAATTGCGGCCTGACACGTAATCAAATGTCAGCAAAGGTCAGGCACTTACAAGAGTGTTTAATTAAATAAGCTGAATAATATGTGGATTAATGAACCTTCTCAAGGGACAGGCACGCGTTCACAAGCATGACCAGAGGCAAACATTCATTGGAGAAGAACAGGGCTGAAGGCTTTCAGAGCTCAACAGGGAGCAGTGATTCACAGCTTTCCATAATATCATTGGCTGAGAGTTAAATGAGAGCTGAGGTAGAGTTCAATTACAATTTGGACTGATAATATTTCCCCCAAAAAAATTCTCCCAAGGCCATTTTCAAGGCTGATGACCCTGTAATGGCAGCATAGTTCCAGGATCCCTGCTAAAATGTTAAGTAGTTGGGTGGCAAAAAAGCAATGTCGAATGTAGACTCAGTGGAAAGAGTTAAAAGTAATCTTCCCAAGTGCCTCACTTGGTACCTTCGGGTCACCCGTTCTGAGAATTTGCATGTCCCAGACGTGCTTGTAAGCTCTGCTACATGACCTTGAGCTGAGAAACGGTAAATATAAATGTCGTAACAGAAGCAATTCCCCTTTGTTCATTGTAATGAGGACACCAGAGATAACATCAGGAGCAGGTTGAAGGGAGACCTATGCCTTTCTCACTAAAGAAATGCAAATGTTGCAAAGAATTGCATCTAAATGTATGCTGTTGAAAATGAGCTTTAGAAATGTAAATACAAAAATGCACCCCTCTGAAATTATGGTTTTTTAAAATATAATGGCCACAGATGAATGAACTTTCAGCACTGAGCTCATTTGGCAATTAGCTGCTGTAAACTCTTTGTTGGCTTTGAAGAAGAGAAAAGAGCTAGCAAAAAACATACTTGTGTAATGCCTTTATTTCCAGTTAAACTAATATAGATGTGACATCAACCTTAAGCTATATTACTGCATAATTTCCATGGCAATAATTTTCTAGTGCATTGTATCACCAGCAACATTTGACCACAGGTTACAGTATGTGGACCTATTACAGTCTAAACAATCAAAATGTGAGGAGACATACAGAAATAATAATTAAAATGTGTGTCAAAATAGAAAGGTTTCTTAGACTTGAAGGTATACTGAAGGTGAGCCAGAGCAAGCCAGTGTTTCTGAGAGGTGAGGTGTGTTCATTTTGATTACACAAGACAATAAAAACAGGTCACGGTGAGAACCTGTAATTTAAGAGTGTCTTTTAATTAGTTCTCAAGTCCTAACTCTCTTTAATGTAATGGGCACAGTTTCATCCCCATAAATCTAAGGTAGCAACCCTCAAGTCCACAGAGCTGTGCTTGATGCATACAAACTCCTGGCTGCAAATAGCCATCACCTCGGTTTGCAGTTTGAAGTTGTTTTTTCTCCCAGGCAATTCAAAGTTGTTAAACACAAGTTTGTTTTTTTCTTCCCTTGGTTGTTTCTCACCTGTGGGTTCTTTTGATGTAAGGTCTGCTGACGTGTATCTGGATGGATATGGTTCGCCTGTCCGACGCTGATATTAAATAAAGGCTTTCTGTGTTTTCCGCAGCGCATACTAACAAGCTTGTAGTCCCTGAAAAACCAATTCACTGATGAGAACGCAGTCAGAGACTTACCCAGCACACTGAATATATCTGTCACCTCCTTCAGACAAATGTGGGAATGCTGCCATCACTGAAAGAAAAGATTCAGTCATTGAAGCCATCTTGTGTATTTCGTTTCTTGGCAACACGGTCAAGGAAGAAAAAAAGAAAACTCATGCGTGTTTGGCTAAAGGTGGCATTTGTTACAGGCCTAGCCAAAGAGCATTCTGCATTAGAGTTAAGGGATTGATTGATGAAGCAACATGTTTCTTTGATGTTTGTGGTCTTGGATATAAACTTGAATGGTATAAAATTAAGTTTGAAAGTTACCAATGAGTCATTTTTTTTGAAAGAATGTAACCCATGTGTGAAGACTGGTGGTGGCAGGCCTGTGAATGAGGATCAGAGCCATAGAGGACTGGGAGGAGCAGAAGCTCCTTTGTGAGCTTCTTGTGCCTGGCAGGGACCAAGCCCCCTGAGTACACCACTGTTAAGACTTCCCACTTCTACTTAATGAGACCAAAAAATAAGGCTCTTTGATTATACATTTAATATGACATACACTCTAATTTGTCTTTGATCAAGCAGAAGAGTAAAAAATACTGTTCGCTCCAACTGTACTGCACCAGTCTATTAGCAAGCTCATCCATGACAACAATGAATCAAACAACAGCTGTAATAGAACGTTTTGCATGTACATCTAGAGTCATTCCCTGCAGGCAAAATGATACTACATATATGAAGATAGACAGATAATAATCCATTATAGTGCACACAAATTATTTGGATTCTTAGGAAATTAATCAGGTAACTTAGTCATAACATTTATTCATGGTTCATAGGAATTGTCTAAATTTAATAAGATATGTGAAATATATAATATAATATAATATAATATAATATAATATAATATAATATATCATTTTACAATGCATGGTTCAGTTCAGTAACTTGCAGATTTCCACCAAAAGACAGCTCTATTTTGTAGCACAGTACCTGCAGCGGGTCAGCGAGGCATAACAGAGTTCAGCTGCATCCCAGCTCCTGCTTTAGACCACTTTGGAGCAGTGCAGTTCAGCTCCATTCATTTTTAAAATAATTTTTCAGCCCATTTAAGTGATGTCTTTCACAAAAAAATTATGATGAGTTCAAAGTTACACTATGACTGAAAATAACCATGTTTTATAATCAGTGGTGCAGTAAGTTCTTTCCCGGAAACAAATACTTTTCTCACTCTCTACCAACACTTAAAGATGACAGTGATACATTTTTTTCACATTTCTAAATATAATCAAGTATTGGGAAAAGCAAAGAACACGAACTGTTAGTACCACATGCTCACATTCACCTTCCATTGCTGGAAGATGAACTCAAAATATTAGCTATTTATATGTTATTCTACTCAGAACTCAAGTCAGAGATGTAACTGTAACCTCTTTTAAAATTACAGAGCTAAGCTGTTACAATAAGCAGTTTGAGAAGTGTATGAATATTAGCATGGCTTTGCATATTTGGTTTATGGTGTCTTTGGTATAACCATTGATTTTTTCTCTGTTTTTGCATGCTTTTAGCACTCGTGTAATGGAAGTGTTGAAGACACTTTTGACATTGAACAGAATTTATGGGATTAGTCTCAGACTCTTCCTATCTTTCACAGAAGAGGAAAAGAGCCGTAACTTTTTTTTAACATAATCATTGTTGACCATTTTAGGCTATATGTCAAAGCATTTATTTTAGGTTTTGTTTTTTTGAATATTATAGTTCAATGTGTATGATATGAGGAGAGAGAAGATCGGATTGAATGTTGTCTTGATTTGATGATCTGGTGACTCATATTCAACTTTTTTCCCCTACACCTAGATAGGCTTATGTTTGGATATAGCCCAAGGAAACCTTCAGCTCACATTATAAATTGTGGCTGAGCATTGCGGTGGATCTGTGATGTCATGGACAACCACCTCATGGAGGGTCATTGGGCCTGTTTTTTACTTTGCATGGTAGAATTATGGCCAAGGCATATAAAGTCATTTTAGGACACGAAGTGCAACCTATAGCCACATTCCAAGGTACCAGATGAGGCTGGTCCATGGAGGTAAGAGAGGATGCTCCTCCCCTATTTATTAAAAGGAAAGAAGAAGACTGAAATAAAAATGTACTAAAAAACATAAAAAACATACTATGTATAATACTTTAAGACCTTGCCATCATTAGTAAAAACCACTTTTACATTAATACAACCTCTTAGGTACAATAGTCCTTTATCTCAACTCTGAAAAATCAAAACTTCTCAATAGTGGTGAGGAAGAACACTGCCCATCCTCCATAGGGATAGAAGCAGTCACATTAACTCAATGCATTCCATTTTTTTCTCTCTGTTTGTGATTGGCCAGGAAGCGTAATTTGATGCTTCAGGTGAGGTAAATATTGGTTACAAAATCAATAAAGATTGATTAATGGAAATCAAATTGCAATGGTACTCAAGATTATTTTCTCTGTATAGTTCTCATACATGATAATCTCATACTGTCAAAGATGTAATACTAATACTAAAGATGTAATACTAATGCAAAAACCTATTCTTGAATCAAATTTATGGGCTAATAATTCTTGAGAAACAATCCAATGTACTTCAAAAGCTCTTTGAAGTACATTGGATTGTTTCCTATTTGTCTTTGATGCTCTACTGCTTAGCCCTCTTCCTCTCAGCTGTCCTCCCCAATTTTTTTGAGTCATCAGCCACCACTGCCCCATACATACATAGAAATTGACTCAAGATTGGCTTTCATGAGCACCAGAACAAAGTCAAACATCTGCCATGATCTCCTCAACTGCCAGATCCAAACATCATGGGAAGTTCTGAAACCTGCATGTGGTGTAGAATTCCTGCAGCTTCACCTCTTAAAGAACTGCTTTTCCTCTTAAAGAATGCTACAATGTCCGTTATTACATTCATATATAACATTTACTAAACGTGTACAGAAATAGTATGCATTATGTACATGGATTAAAACGGCTCCATTATATTTATTGCTTAATAATGAGAAATCAGATTGCTCCTTGCACAAAAGCTGTTCAAAACCAAATTCTAATATAGTAATATATGATATCCTCCTGATAAGCCTGACTTGCTTGTCAGAGGTCTAGATAGGTTTTGTGTCTGGGGTGATCTGTTCTCTCATCCATTACAGCTGTGAGATGTGCAACCTACTGAGACAGATGCCAGGATTTACAATCAGAGTGCTTATATTTTATATTTTAATGATGGCGCTGCGGATTAAGTCTGGCAAGTACCCGGAGAGTGTTTCCAATGAGCACATCTAGGCTTGTCCTTCTAAGTATTGTCATGGTGGAGTTCTTCCCTTTGTGGGCTAGTCGGCTTTGTGAAAGCTCTGCCGTTTCATTTATTTTCTGATGAAATGTCTCCGTAGTAAAATCATGCCTGATGCCTTTTCAAAGAAACGTCTGTAGATGTGATAATTTTTGTACCCCTGCTAGAGGTACAAAAAGGCACAACATAGCTGTAGGGAAAAACACATCCCTTCATTATGATATTATGTTTTTATGCTTTCCTCCAAAACAATGCTTGAAAAGGACTAATTAGAGATACCTGGGTGGTTAGGGCAGGATGGAGAGAGAAAGAAAGAGCAAGAGAGGGAGGGTGGGGGCTTGTAATGCATTCATGGTTGCTTGACAAAAGGAACACTACCCGCTTCCTTTACTTGTGGTGCCCACAGGGCTGGGAAAATTTAGAGTTCTTATAGCTACAATATACATAAGATTTAATTTCAATACTGCTTTAGTATATAATGAACACTACCCATAAGTGATGTAATTAAAGCCTCACTTTTTTGGAAGTTAAAACATAAAGCAGCATGATGTTGCTGAATAACCCTAAAGAGGAAATGGCCAGTTTGCCACACCAAGTAATTGCATTTTTTCTTATTTGCAGGTGATCTGTGTAAACATTTTTGACCTTATTCATTATCTCTTGGCATTCAGAATTTTCTAGTTTCCCTAAATTATTCTTTTTTTATTTTTAGAAAGAATGACAAAGCTTAGATGCGACCAGAGACAGTAGCAGTTACTTTTCTTAAAACCCATGCATCAATGGATACTAGCAGCTGTACTCTATCCAGTCCAAACTAATTTATATACAAGTCACATTCCACCGGCATCACAGATGTTAGTCTTGTCTATTTGCTTTGCAGAGTTTACAAAGACTATTTTGCAGTCCATTCTGACCGCGTCTCTGCCATGCTGGTTTGTGAGTGTATGGCACGCACATTTCAGTTCAAGGTTTGCTGGGGTATATCTGTCTTTGTCTTTGAGGGCTAAGGGGCTTATTGTACTTTTTACTTTTGAAGGACATACATTATATCTTGAATGTCACATATGTTTCTTCCTGCCTCCTACAAAAGCTCTATTTTAGCACAGGATAGGATTCAGCTCTTGGCTTGTAAGTTTTATACATTCTTGTGTGCATTACATATAATGAATTGGTGCAAGGTAGCCATCTACCAGCATGTACAGAATAGTTAAAGTTCTGAACTTGATTATGTGTAAATGTAGAAATTCACTGTAACGGGGCTGCTAGGAGGCTCATCCAATACTTGAAAATAATGTTTCTCTGTGAGGTAGGGTTCTAGTTGGGGAACATGTCCTTGCATTGTGAAGCATCAGCAATGCCATTAGGCTTGAGAGGTGTGCCTGTGACTACTGCATGTGAAGAGGTGCGGAGGAGTCTGGTCTCACAAGTTTACAAAGGGCACTGCTATGATGATCCAGACCTATCAATAGCATTGATTCTTCCAAATTGACGAAAAGTGTGGGTAGAAATTGACAGTAATGCAATCCAAACAAATTATTGTTGAATAAAATGACCAATAATAAAGGTAATACCAGACCTTTTTCAGTTTGTTTGTTCTTACATTCAGTTCCAGTATTTCTACCAAAAAGATTCATTGCATAGCAGTTAGACTGAAATTTCAGAATCAGTTAATAATGTTATGATGGCCTCTAGACAAGGAGCGTGCATGTGAACTAGGAATATGTTCTCAGAGCAATTGTAAACAACCCCCAATGAAAAGAATCTTCAAATTATTAGCCGTGCACCTTGCAGAAAGGGTATTTCTGTGGAGATAGCTGGTCAAAAGTCAGGACTGATAAATCCTATGATTAACAACTAATTAAATGTTCATGTTCAATGTTCAAATCAAGTTAGTATTTCTTATCTATGCTGACTACATCCAGGTAACATTAATGGTTATGCTAGGAATAGAACTCAGCAGTTTGCTATTAACTGCTATACACAAGGAATGTCTGTCTGCCAGCAGTGACATGATTGTCAGTACTGCAGTGATTGTATGTATAGTTACTTGTGCTATAGTTACCATTTGTCTCAGAAAATCACATGGCCCATTGATAATGGTTTATGTTGATATGGTTTTCTGATGTTTGATATTTTACAGCTAGCTAGCTTATTAGCTCTCATTTTTTACATGCAGAATGTTCTGTAAAAGATGTAACAAACACAGTAGTTTGTCTGTACTCAGCAATGGTAAGAATAAAATAGACACACCCATGTGTCCATGTGCATAAATGATTAGCAATAATTATATTATTTTTTAATAACAAAAAAATAAAAAAAAAAACAGCAAAATGTGCCTTGTGGAGTGAGTGCTTTAGGGAAAGGGGCTTTGGCTACAGAAACTTGCTTTTGCACTATCTACAATCCCTGGTCTACAGTGTATACTCTGAATCAGTGCTCTATATTTTGAGTTTCTCTCTATAAACTCATTTAAAAAACACTGCACAGCAGGGTTTAGGTCAGTTTCATTCCAATGCTTTCAATTCAAAGAATGCCTATAATGTTCCAAGGCGTTTTTTTTTTCTATTCAATAATTGAATTTTAAATCATTTCCTAAATGTAAATGGAATTGACTCCAGTGCTGATTAATGCTTTTGGTAGATTGACATTTTAAGCTTTTCTGCTGTGGATTGCACTACCTGCAGTCTAGTATCGTGTATGTACATACAACCACTGCTCCTGGATATAAAAAAGGTTTTGACTGGAATGGACTTTCAGTAAAAAAAAGCAAAAAAAAAAAGGAAAGTATCTACACAGTGTACATGAATCGATTCACAATCGATCACTCCTTACAGTGGTGCCAGACAGCCTGTTCAGGATTACAAGCTCTTGCAAAGCAATTAATTATCTGTAATCTCAAAAAAAAAAGAAACATTTCTCAAGCTCCTTACAGAGTGCTGCAGCGAGATAGCTGCAATAGGACACTTTAAAGACATGCTTTGGTTTGAAGTTACCAAAAAGCCAATCTTATGGCCAGTGCTCAATCTGCAATAACAGCAAAACACACTGTTTGAGAACTTGGTTTTACTACCTCTGTCTTGTTTGTTTCCTTTTCTCAAAATATATATATATATTTTTTTTAAAAAAAATGCATTCTTTAAAACTGAATAGAATAAGTTACACTTCCTTAATAATTAATTTTAGTAGATAAGAGCAAAACGTAGCACATTCTCTCTCAAAGTTCTCTCTTTGGAGGAGTTTGCTCACCTCCAACCTGTCAAGTAAGGCACAATGAAGAAAAAAAAACATTTCCATTACCTGCATCCTAGTTTAACTATATTAGTTTAACTATATTAGGTATTTGCCTGAATTAAAAGGTGCTAAATTTGAGGTTTCTAATGCAGGCATATGATAATTAGAGTTGCAGAGGAATCCATAAGAGGGGCTCGTTCCTGTGATTGTGCTAGGGGAGAACACGGCAGCCTAGTCAATCGTTTTCCAGGCAGCACGCTCCAGAGTCCTATTGCATAAACCTCTGGTGAGTGAAAGAAGCGCGAGACGCCCTGATTACCATTGACTCCTCTGCAAATGACTTCAGTTTGTTTGCTTTGATAGCAGCATCAGATGAAAGCATCCCAGAGACTGAAATTACACCTCCCACTGCGGTCGGCTTTGTCAGCACAAGGCACCATGGAGACAGTACAATGACTGCACTACTGCCTTGCTTTCATACCTGCTGAAGCCAGTTTACGAGTCCCAATGTTGTGTCTTTGTGTCTTAATTATAAAAAGGGCCATATACACACACATGCACACTCACTTATTTTAACACATGCACAAATTTATGTGCTCGTCAGCACAGTTGGCTATGCACTGACATATGTATACACACATCAATGCACACACCCACTAACGCACATATATATGCACACATTTGCACAAACACATGCACACTCATTCATAGACAGACACACATGCGCATATTTTTCTTGCAGTGAGTAATCCTTCTATTCTCATTTGAGCCTCACTCAGAGAATTGTATCCCACAAGAGTCCACTGTAGCCAAGGGAGAAAGCTGTGTTATTCCCATCTGCAGCCTGGAGACTCACATGCCATAATCAGCATTGTCTAGCAGGACCTTCAGTGAGACCAACAAAATGCAATAAAAGCTAATGCTTTGTTTAAATGTCAGGCAATGTTATCATATTTCTATACAGCAGCCTTTTGATATGAATAAGAGTGCATGATTTTGATTGTAATTAGTGTCTGTGTGTGCATGCATGTGTACATATATTGTGTGTTGAAAAAAAAATAAATGATTGCATATGGGAATTTTTCTAAGTATGTTTTTAAACATGAATACAATTTCATTTTTATAGAACATACAACATTTTATTCAAAGCAGTGTTTGTAAAAGCATGGCTAAGCATTGTAAAAGCATGTTGCATTAGTGCTCTAGTAAGACTGCATATATAGCTGGTCTGAAAATGTTAGCATTGTTTGGTCATATTATATTGCTTTATTGTGTATTATAAATCAGGTGAATCACTTACGCTCTCATATTTTGCACATCATGCTGAATAAGAGGCTAAATCACTAATGTTATGTAATGAACATGTAAAAAAAAACATTTTCAAGTGCTCAAATATTAACATTTTCATTGTAATTATTTATTTAATTTCTTTGCTGTTTTCTTTTAGAACAGAAAGCTGTTGCTGTTCAGCTAACCTGCCATTAGGTGGATTGAAATCAAATATGCAGTACATGACTGATGTGGTTTCAAATGTCCCTGGCCCTCAGAATGTCTGCTTTAAGGCAGAACAGTGTGAAACAGTCCCTCGGAGGATAATGCAGCTCACTCACATGAATTTGGCTTTGGTGCTGTATGTGTAATCTGCATCCCTCACATCACTCAGGGGTTGAATAAAAGGAGAAGAAAATGTAGGAAGACATCACCTAGAATCCTGTTGACAATAGATAATGTTGGCAAAACACTACAGTGATAGTTGGTTGCTGTGGAGCAAAGGTAATGCAGTAGTTTAATGGAAATCAGCTTATTTTCATTTTTGTTCTTTTTTATCAATATTTTTATACTGCAAGTAATGGGTTGCATTTGTATGATGAAAAATAATGGGTTGTACAGGAGTACAGAAAAGAGCTAAGGTGTGAAAGAAGAAAAGAAGAGTTCTCTTCATTAAGAGTCCAGAAATCATGCAGTCAGTGAAACTGGCTTTCTTAGCCTGGTACTCTAATATGTTGTTACTTCTGGGCAGAACAGGATGTATTTCCATACCACTCTTGGGCCAGTGGGGGGTGCTGGGTGGGGGTGCCATACATATTTGTAAATATACTTTTCAGAAAGTCTATTTTAGGGAGTCAGGTGGCTTGATGCAGTTGTTTGTGCACCTACATTCATTTGCATTGATGGTGCAAGCTTCACCTTTTCTGAAAAGCAAACCACTCTCCAGCCAAAGTTCAAGATAAATGTAGATGCAGAAGGAACATGCATTCATGTCAGATGATGGTGTGGTGGGGCAATTGCATTTTCAGAGAGTGAACTTTCAGCTAGTGGTGTCATGGAGTGTATACTATGTCACATGATTGTGTGGGTTATAATGCATTTTAGATGATGTTTGCGGTTGGGTACAGTCCATTTTAGATCATATTGTGGTTGGGTACAGTCCATTTTAGTTGATGTTGTGGTTGGGTATGTCCATTTTAAATGATGCTGTGGTTGGGTATGTCCATTTTAAATTATGCTGTGGTGGGGTAGAGGCCATTCTGAAACAAAGTGAATCTCAGCTTTTATAAGAAAGCATTGGTGCCTGACTGGATTTCAGAACACTTGCCAGTGTACCTCCATGCACTACCACTGTATTAACTTTACACTCTCCAATAGAAGACCTACTTTCCATCTGAAGTTGGTTTACTGTAGTTAGCTGAGTTAGCCAGCCACCCTTTTGGAAGGGTTTGAAACTTTTTTTCAAAGATTAAAGACAAATGAAGACCTTCATTGTGACCTAGGCAAAAAACTAGCCATGTCCATGAGAGGCTTGGTATCTCACTGACCTTGTTTATGATGTTAAGTTTGAATATGATTTACTATTTACTACTACTGATTTACTGTTTCATATTTTTGCACTGAGGGTTTAAAATGAGTCTGTGACTGTGTCACAGCAGGTGTCCATATATAAATTTACAGCAATCCTTTGAAGTTAAGGTTTCAAATTAGAGGGATAAACATGCATTGCAGGAAATTCAACATCCAGTAATTTATACTTGATTATACTTGAATAATTTTTACTTTAAAGAAGGCCGTGCATTTACCAGTCTGGAGGTAGTTAGTCTGCTGTTGGTTTATTACCTAAGCATAGGGTAACTGGATTTTTATTCCAAATAAAGCTGACTGAAATAGCTTTGGGAAATGAAACTCTTATTTTCTCATGTATTTAAAACAAGGACATAGAAGGTCATTTTACTGATTGTTCTGATTGCAACACAATTGAGATAGTTTTATCTTAATTCCATAATGTAAGAGTAAGATTTCCTGAGCATTCAAGCTAATGTATTATGCTTATTGTGCTATCTCATTATGCTCTAACCTTGAAATAAATGTTGCTGCTGTCATTTGAGTATTGGGTTAGTTTTCCATACTAGTATAATGTTCTCTCCAAACCCTTTTTGGGAGTGGGAGTGACCACACACACGAATGCACGCACCCATGCACGCACACACACACACACGCACGCACGCACACACACATACACATGCACACACACATACACACACATTTATTGTGTGAGTTAGTTCCAACCAACCCTGACAGTTGACTCATAGAAGATTGAACCAGATTGAAAGCATATATTTTTAATAATTTACCTTCAACTATCTAAAATCCCACCAACATCCTGGTTTCTACAGTTAAGATAATAAGTCACCTCAGCTTATTTTTTCGAGTTTGGACTAGTCAGTATGTACAAAAGGAATATATATTCTCCACATACGAATAGATATCAGATACATAAGAATATAGTCTTCACTTTTTTAAATAGTAGCTTCTCAAATTTGCAACATGACCTACTGTATACACTAGTGAGGATAGGTGATATACATGTTCAATACAAATTCAGTTAAAAATGTCCAAACAATATAGATATGTTTGACATTTAATTAGACATACTGATTATTTTTATAGCAGCTGATAATTGTCCTCCCTCAATTTCCTAAGATATACATTACCCCCCACAACCAAACTGTTTGTACAGTGGCATATTCATGTGTAAGCTTGATGGCTGTTAACTCTACTGATTGAGCAAACTGTATGTTCAGTTTTCATGTCCTTCATTGAAATTAAATGTTCTTAAACAAACATATTTTTCCACTACAAAACAAAGTTAGTATGCTTTAATTCAACGTAGAGATTTCTGTGTAATGCCACCTGAAAACATGTAGGAAACCTTCTGATCAGGAAACAAAAAATACTTGAGCCTTTCTCAAAATGAATACCTCTCTAGAGCTTAATTAGGTGATAGACCAAACAAACAAAAAGGAGGTAACATAACAAGGGAACCAAGGAAGTCTATTTCAAATGAGCTGATTAAAAAAATAATATGAACTGAAATTCATCTCCACTGGGTGTTTGAAGTTCTTCTGGATAACTGGATCTACTGTGTTACTTAAACAGTGACACCCAAGGCTGAGCCACATTCAATGACAGTATTTCTGAAAAGTCCTCATAAGGAGTTCAGCTGTGTGAAAGTGAAAAGCATACTGTTTTTTCCCTGCACAGAGAAAGTGCAGTTCTTGATGTTGGTTATTAACCTGCTGTGGGGTGAAATAGGTGCTGGTGACTTTGAGGAGGAGCAGATTTGCAGATTTGTGTGGGAAGGGATTACATCAGGGTGAGAGCTCAATGTGCTACACGTTCACATGCTTCACATGCACACCTTTAGCCCTTACCTGACTGTTCACCAGTGCACGTCTCCATTCATAATCCTTCCTGTGTAACAAACAAGGATAACGTAAGTCCGTAGACCTCAAACAAAAACTCTGGAGAGAAAATGTTTGGTAAAAAATTCTTGCAATTTTCCTTATTAAAACTGTCATTTTGAGATAGCAAGGAAACTGTCCATTTTATTCTTCTCTGTGTTTCAGTTGATACTGGAGGTTCTGTGGCTGTCTGAAGCGCTGTAGATAGTATCTTTGGCCACACTTCTTAATTAAATATGGTTCATAAGATTATATACCAATCATTATCATTGTAGCATTTGGCAATATCAGAAATGATGTTTTGATAATTATTGTCTTATGAATATATGCCATTTATTCAGTGAATGCATTGATTTTTTTGTAAAGATATTTGTTTCTACTCGTCTATTCATGGTTTTGTTTTCCTTTTCCTCATAAAAAGCACCTTCCCTTGATACTTACAGCAATTGTGCTATCATACAGTGTAACAGAATTGGGCGTTTTGAGCAGAAACATGTGATCAAATGAAAAAATGAAAAAAGTGGCTCATTACAGTTGTTAATCACTAACAAAATCAGTGTCTTGTTTACCAACGAGTCAAAGAGGCAAGTGGTTCTGGGGTTGTACTGAAAAAAAATATTTTAAAAAAGCTGGGTTGCAGAGGTCTGGATGATTCATTTATTAACAACAAAGTGCTTCAACCCATAAATAAGCCAGTTTATACATGCCACAGGCTTTTATGTGTTTAATGAAATTAAAGCTGAAAATCCATGATCATTTTCATAAAAATTGAATTCTGCTTGTCAATCAGGGAGGAAGTATGCTTAAGCATTTCTAATTTATTCTGTTATGCTGAGGATTTCATATCCTTCACTGACTTGCTAATTGTAAATTATCCTTGTGAGAAACCTTACCACAGGCAATAATAAGAATTATCTGACTTTTTTGTCCTGGTATTTATTAGATGGGATTTTTTGTGTGGTTTGTCATCAGTCATTTTTGATGGGTTCTCATTAATCCTACGTATATGTGCATCAGGGTGGAATAGGTTTATCATGCCTATAGGCTCTTTATAATCATATGTCAGACTTTTATGGACTCCATATAACCAATGCAACCAAGTCATGAAATCAGTTGTTTCAGGAGTTCAGGTGTTTCTGTTTGACCTACTTGGGACTTCTGACACTGAGTGTGGGAAAATGGTTTGGTAAGATTGGAGAAAGCAGGTGTGGCTGCTCAATCTTAAGACTGGGATTGTTGAATCACCGATTTTTCTGAGATTAGTCGATTGTGAATTTTAGTACATTGCTATGTATTGTGAAGCAGATCTCTGTAATTATAATCCCAGTAGTCGCATGGGAGGCTGGTTTTATAAATGCCCATATGTGTTGGAGCTTATGTTGTGGTTCGCTAAGAGCCTGTTTAGAATCATCCTTATCTTATCCCCAGATAAGATCTGAAATACCCTGCTTGTCCAAAATCCCTTGCTTATCAGCATACTCTAGTTAAGAAGGAGTTTCCAGTACTGCTGCCCTGTTTTTTCTTCTCCAATGAAGGTCACACCTATGTTGCATGTATTGCTGTATCATAGACTGATATGGGGCAGATACATTAGGCTGCATTCAGTTAATACTTGCATCTGTGGTCAAATCAAAGGTAAAACCATTTTAAATTGCTGAACATGGCAATCCCCAGTAAGATTATATAAAACAATATCTGACCTCCAGTTATGTTAATGCTCAGCTGATTTTTAGCATTGCCATTTAAATAAATAAAAGTGATGGGAAGTAATGACTGTGAAACCTAGATAGTAAAAGATTGGTTGTTATTGTCCATTACCTTTGAGCTTTGAAGCCGGGCCGTTAAAAAGAGCATTCAGGGTAAATAAATCCACATGGATGCACTTGCCACGTGAAGCTGTGATTTGCACCTCCCAGAGCACCGGCAGAGAGCTGGTATTGAGATATTCTGTATGAATTTTAATAAGAAAGTGAAACCTTTTTTAATCAAAATCAATAAACACAAGGATGAAAAAATGAACTGTTTCTATCAAACATTGATTTATATCCAAATAAACCATCATTTTATATTTTGGGAGACTTGATAAATCAATGTAGTCACTTATTGTTATGATGATTATAGCCCAAGGGAAATTAACAGAGCAATGCACAGTGCTTTTGATCCTGAATACATATAAAAATACTTTTTGTATGCTCATTAAATGCTACAGCTCCCATGGGTTTATTTAGCATGGTAACTCCAAGTCCAGGGCATAACATTTGTACCGATTTTCAGCACAAATGGTTTAAAATGTAATCTTTTGATTGAAGTTTTTGATTCAGTAGAACTGTAAGTAGCATCATTAATGAGAGACATACATTGTGCATTGTGCATTTTTGTGTTTGTTTTTATAAATACATTGGAACTTTTTGACAAATCATTCAAAAACCGCACAATTTGTTGTTCAGTTAATTGCTATTGGGAATGAAACATACATGAACAATCAACAAATTACAAAGACCAGCAGAAATACGGCACTCTACAGATGCAAAATGTGTAGTTTCCAAAATAATCATGCATTCATTTCAACATCAATAAATTAATTCAAATCAGGGTACTGGAAATTTCAGTGCATGCTTGAATGAATTGATTTGACATATCAGTGATCAGTTTAATATACTATGGAATCTGCACCTTGTAGCTGTCACCCTTGTGTCCTGAACATAAAAATGACAGAGGGGAGAAGTGGAAAGTCATCGCCCACAACCTATACTTGAGTGGCTATGATTTCTCAGAACCCCTGGCAGTTCTCCAGGAGATGGGTTTAAGAACAGGTCCATATTGTGAAAGGGGATACATAAAGAAAGAATGAGAGCCACAATTCATCACTCTAGATCACCCCATAACCAAATAAAGACCGAAGGATTAGATCAGTCAGTGGGGGGCTAAAGGGACAACTGGGATGGCATCTGTTCTTTTAGCTGAGATTGTATGAATGTACTATTTCATACATGTTGTGCTCCTAAAAAAACTGTTCTTTTGAGAAGTCAATTGGTAAAATGGCATGTGATGTTAAGAAAGAAAATGTGGTCTGTGTAGCTGGTACTAAACTGCACTAGCCTGCATTCAGTGAACTTATGTATTGAGCTTATTTGATCAGCATGAGTCAGTCTAATTAGTATTCATTGGAGTCATTGAACCAATTAACCTGTGCATAATCTATATGGAAAATAAACAATTCTAGGGCCATTGCTTTGCACATCATTTAAAATGAAGATCAGTACAGTAATGTTTGGTATTATGTGCTTGAAGGATTTTGGAGCCGAAAGTTTGCATTTCAAATTGAGCTGATATTTCCTACCGCTCTGTTCTGTGTGGCTAATGTGATTCCATCTTTATGACGTTATCTTTTAATCCTTTTTATTAGAATTACATGTGACATTAGTTTTCCCGTGTTAAATAATATTACGTTATCACAGTTATTTTTGGTTTGATAGTCTTAATTATAGAAAGCGACCTGTTTGTGTCTCACATTGGAGTCTATGCATTTTGTTAATACAGCAGTCTCACACTTGATCGCCATTAAAGTTTGATTCTTTATCGCAGACTGGAATATTTACATATTCAGAGTGAATTAGGCCATGCACTGTAAATCCTGATGTCTTTAGATAAGCTCCATTAATTTTAGATGAGGAAGATACTTAGAAATGTTAATGTACAAAGTCTACAATGTTTGTGAATACTTCATGCTCTTGCGCATGAACCACATGTGCCACGCTCTGCTGTGCGTCTTTGCCATCACAGGTCTGAACAGAGCAGAGATGATGCCACAGCTACAGTAATTTCTTAAAATCAGTGAATATCCTTTATGGAGATTTTTTGATTTGGGTTTATTTTGTATTACACTAGTATTACATCACATTATAGAGAAGAACTCATCTTTTGTTTCATCACTTTTGCTCATGGTATTATCCTACAATCTGGTAGTTTTGCAAAGTACATACATCAGATGATAGACATATGACAATGGGGAATACTCCTTGATGATGCAAGAATCATGTCTTTTTTAAAGCAAGAGTTGTACGTGGTGCATAAAGCAGCCCAGGTCCCTTCTTATGGAGATGAATGCATTTCAGTGGTTGCTCCAGAAAATGGTTGAAAAAGACTGTAAGTGCAGGTCAAAGGTCCTTACTCCAGAAGGCAAATGCAAATTGCAGAATCACTTAAATTCAGTACCATTTGTAGGTTTCCCAAAAAGAACTGCTTGTTTTAGGTCCTGCTACAGCATCTCAAGGGGATTTCAGTTTAGACTGCAGTATGTTCAAGCATAATTACATTACAGTACAGACCAGAATCTGTAGCAAAGCATCTCCAATCCATGACACTACCAAGCTGACCACTGGTAGGAAGATATTACTTACCTTGCTAGACATAACAGAGTCTATGTCACTCAAAAAGCTCCACATGTGTCAGAAACCCTTGTTTGCCTGTTGTTTGTTTGACTGTGGCCTTAGAAATTACTTCATAATTGCTCCTTGAATACATACCTTCCATATGTACATGCCTTATCAGTGTTTCCATTAGTTTGTCTACCCCTGGTAAATGGAGACAAAGTGTTGAACCTTCACATGCTTAATACAATCTGAGGCTAGAATGTTTTAGATCTGAGTAGTATTTTCCCAGAACTACATGCCATTATCCTCATTCCAGATTCCTGTTCTGTTCACAGCCTCTTGCATTGAACAGTGCCAGACTGGAGATTTATGTTTGCTCAATAAATGCAGATATTACACTCAGCTTCTGAATTGTCTCATGTTGCACCATTAGTTTTACAGTCATTGTCTTTGGTTTTCACTAGCACCTGAGAATGAGAAAAATCTTGTGTAGTAATTGTGAATATAAAGTCAGATGGAAAAAATAGATTGGCACTGCTGCCTGGATTGAAGACTGATTGAAAAACAAAAGTGTTTATTTATTTATTTATTTATTTATTTATTTATTTACTTACTTACTTGCTTACTTATTTATTTTCAGTACTCCAGATTCTGGGCATTAAGTACTGGATTCGCTCATCAGTTATGTGACACTAATTCCCAATACCAGTTTTACCTCATCCACAAGTTTTGTGAATTCAGAAAAAAAAAAATCATGATGTCATTAGGTTGTGATGTTATGATATCCATTTTGTTGCCAAAAGCTATGTTAGTGAGCAAAACCTGTTCTGTCCTCCTCTCAAATTGAATTCGGAAACATTTATGAGAACGTATCAATTGAAAATGGTTGAATTTCTGGTTGATTTGACTGATTTGATTGATACTCAAAGGTATCATTAAAGGCATAGAGGTATGGCAAAAGTTATTTCTGTCAAATTGCTATATTTCTGCTGATAGTTGTTATTCACATGCAAACCAAACAGTTACAGAAAGAAATGTATTACAGCAATCTTCCACAGATTTTAACTGACAAATACCTGGACTTCTTGCTTTTTAATTAATGGTCTTTGCTTGCTAGCTAATTTAAATTGAGCAGAGTGTAAATTTATCATCAAACCAAAAGTGTCACACTTTAGTTTAGAGTTAGAACTTAAAAAAAGTCTTGATTATGCAGTGTGTAAATTATGAATTATGAATCAAACATTATTCCTCAGAAGGCTCCAGATTTCAGTCTCCCCTTTTGATTAGCTGAATATGGGCATACATGGGCATGGCTAAGGGAATCAGCCTCCCAGCTAGTCAGTGGAATTTCAATGTAAATGGGTAAAGAATACAATTGAAGAGTGTTCTGGCTTTACTGAGCATGTTGTTCATTTGTAATGGTGACTGAGTTTCATTCTATTTTAGGACAAAGATAGATATGTGGCCTGCATATTTGGTCTGGCAAATAAATTTGAAATATGGTCCCACCTTGTTCCATTGTGTATCCTTAATTTAGTTTGAGCTCTTTGGAGGCCCCTGTAAAACAGTACAGAGCAGCAACAGACATATGTCGCGTTTATGTTAATGACACTGTCACTACACTGAAGTGAAAAACTATGTGTTCGTGGTACTTTGATTATGTAATTTAGAGACGTTGGAATAAAAACCATTAAAAACATTTTGAATAATGTGTGTGTGTGTGTGTGCGTGTGCATGCGCGTGTGTGTGTCATAGGTTGTTAATAAGTGTTCTTCTCTGTTTCTCTCTTTGCCTCTGCTGCCGATATTCCTTCTGATGGGCTCCAATTACGTAGGTGAGTCCAGAGCACTATGTGCTTAATTGCCCTTGCATAAACCTTGCCAAAGGCAATGGTGTTCACTATGTCATCTGTGGTTATTTGGAACATGTGGCTTATTGTTATTTACTGAACAATCTGAAGAGAATGTCCGGGAAAGTGCTTTGCTGTCGCGAATAGAGAAGCCTCATGTTTCACCCTTTGGCATCCTCGTACCCCAGCAACTACAACATTGCTTTTATGCCCTGTCTGTGATTAAAATGTCAAAACCAGAGATGTGCTGATGCTGTCTTTTCACAGCAGTTGATGTTCTTGTTTTGCCCCTACATATGACACTTTGAATGTTTGCTTTGCAAGCATAGACACATTAGCATGAATCTGCAGAGATAAATGGTAAGTATTTGACTACACAGACAGGGTCTAATCACAAAGGTGGCAGGAATGTGAAGGCTCCACTTTGCAAAGGGTGGTTGTTTCTATATGAGACCTTACTTTGCCTGCAGTTCTGGTTTTTCACTAGTGGTTGTAGTTATCTGTCATGTGACTAACTTTAAGCACTTACTGTTTATGGAAATTATGCTGAACTGACATATATCTACACATATGTTGTTATAAAATTATTGAATATTCTAACATTACATAATTTCAAGTTACTGCTGTGTAACTGCTATATTATGATATATAATTAGGTTTTTCTATTTCAGTTTTTTTATTTTCTATTTTGTAGAACAATGAGCACAATGAGAGATGTTTGTAAATATTGTCTAAAAGTGTGGTTTAGATCTCAAGTCAATGATAAAGGCCACTAGGGACAGCATTCGGCTGCACAGGACTTGAGTGCTTTTTATAGCATTCCCATTACAGGCTTATGACCATGCAACTTGAGAAGGTGTGGTCCACAATAATGGCGACTGAATAAATTAATCAACTGGGTTTATGATCCACCCTCACAGACATTAAAAACTAATTCTCTGGAGTGTCTATTTCAGAAGCATTAAGTCAGAAATACATTTTGGAACTTTAAGAGACAATGTTCTCCAGATTTCACTAATTTGAAAACATTTTATTTGGAATATGAACTTCCAGTTTTAAAAAAAGTGCCCCTGTAGAGACTGTCCCAACACATTTATAAATGGGAGTATCAGATAGCTTCAATGGTGATTATCAAGTAAATCATAGTTTTGAATATACCGAGTAGTTCATTATGTATATAAGTGATGTGAAAATGAATGTGTTAAAGAAGAGTAATGCAGCACAGTGTTTCACCTGCTGTTGAGCATTAACACTTGTTCCATAATTACAAGCATGGTAATGCATAAATATCTCATAAACCCAGTTGTTTTTTATTTTGAAAGGGGTCATTAATTTCAAGCATTTAATGACTCAACTGGACAGATTTGCTGACATATTTTGGTGAAAACCTTATTTTCAGTGGTCTGGGGGCAAATACGCCTCGGAGGGCTGGCACGGGGCAGCCAGTGACAGCAGGGATGTGCAAGGATAACCCCTCCCCCTTCACTGACCCCTCCAAATAGAGTGGATAGCAATAATTTGAAAGGAGTGTAATTTTATAAACATTTACAGTCACATTACCCATCTTCTTTAGTGTGCCAAATTTTTTAGCATAAATATATAAAAATATTTTCAGTACCAATTAAGTGCTTCTTACATATGTGTAAAAAGTAAATTTTGCAGCTGTTGCTCAGCAATGAGTAGCCATTTTTTTAGCCGTGTTTCTGTGTCAAACATAACCGCTTATGTGTTATCATTGGTGGATAAATATTGATTGTTCCATGTGAATATAATGTTCACCCTGACATCAGGAGAAATGATTTTTCCCCTCAAAATTCTATGTAAACCCCATCCACAAATCACCCATAATGAGGGCATTTGTCTGATTTTGTGGAACATGAACTGGTACTGTATGCTTATTACTTCAGACAAGACAGTAATGACTTTTTTGTAAACTAAATTGATATTGAATTTGACATGTTTGGCCTGAAGTAAATGTGCATGCTCAGATCTGCACCATGTGAAATCAATCAAGTTTTAATATGTGGTGACCAGCTGAGTCATATTACAGATCACAGGTTCATTTTAAATAAAGCATTGATTTCAAAAGTAAGTTAAAATGCAACTGTTCCACAGATGACCACGTTGTATCTTTAGTACAATATTTATGTTGATATAGAAACATATTTGATTCTGGAAACAGTTGATTTAGACTGACAAGTGCATGAATGCTTTGGTGAAATAGCAACCACACACACACACACACACACACACACACACACACACACACACACACACACACACACACACACACACACACACACACACACACACACACACACACACACACACACACACACACACACACACACACACACACACACTATAAATATGATGCAAATACTAATGGAAGTAGAGCTAGTATGACCTATTGCATACACACATACATGAACATGCAGCATGCAGACTCACTCACACACAGAAAAGAGAAAAATATCCGCAGACTCTCAGCTAATCTTTTCCCTGGGCAGATGAATCAAGCCTTTAACTTCAGTAGAGTACGTGGATAGGAATACATATTAGCACATAGACTTTACCTCTGCCAATCCATCTCCTTTCTAATTTTCCTTCAGGAATTGACACAACCTCTGTATTTTCCCTCATCCTGTTTCACTTTCTCAGCCCACCAAAGCCAGACCTGCTAGACTATTTTAAATTCCTTTTCCCGAATTTGTAAAATTGTTGTCTTTAGAAATTTTTCTGTTTTTCTGCCCAGATAATTGTTGGTATCTGTGACAGATGACAGATAATTGCAAATGTTCATAATCTGCATAAAATTAGAGATTCTGAATTATTTGGTATTGAGGATACTGCAGATATTCATCTCACAAACACGTGCATACTAAACTAATTTTGAGCATCATTAAATTTTGCTTAAAAAACAGCCATCTTTTACGTAATGTGAGAAGTCTTCTCTCATCAGTTTTATGTAGACCTTTATATTTGTGGGTTCTTTTTTCATTCATAATCATAAACTTCCATGGTAACAGGCAGAGTGAGTGCACAGGATGAGCAATGTAATTGCTTATTTCCAGTACCCAGGTGTTGAACTGTGTCCATCAGACCTAACACACACACACACACACACACACACACACACACACACACACACACACACACACACACACACACACATATATGTATGTACTTTGTTGTCTTGTGGTGACTGTAAAGCGTCACTTGTTCAGTTCATGTGATGAATCCCAATCCAGCAGACTGCTGCTTTGCATGAGTTCCGTCGTGTCTAGACACTCTGATTTATTGACCGCGCGGTTTCGTCAAGTCAAGACTTGTTGAAGCGTACTTTCCCCCTGGCATCTGGTCAACATCCTCCTCAGAAGCCATTGAATTTAAGCTACCTTGTAATCATGGCAATAGCGAAGACGACACTGCATATCTGTTGGTGAAGCTTCGTCCCATAAATTTGCACCCTGTCCCTTTCTCTCCCTCTGTAAAATGGTGTTATTGCTACAATAGATCCGAGCTCCCATGGAGAGGCTTTGCACACAGCTCCTTGTAACAGGTGACGCAGCATGGGAGCCATGTTTAGTACCAGATTTATCACTCTAGTTGGTCTATAACTGCCCCATTAGCCTGTGATTTAGCCCAGCGCAGGCTAATCTGTCATAACAGCTGGCACAGGTAGAGTCCCCCCTGAGAGAGATTGGAAGCCCTCGTTGCTTTGAACATTATCATTTTCACCAAACGTAGCTGTTGCTACACTTCCCCTGTTAAAATGCACCTTCCCTGACTGGGTTTTATCCATTAGACCACTCTACCTGCTGCAGCCTGCCCAGGGGTTTGGGGGAAAGGCTTTTGTTAGAGTGATAGATGGAGGTGCACAAGGTGTGCTAGGGCAGAGCAGTCTGGGTGATAGTTGTCCTACTGTGTCCAAAATGGTATCCCAAACTGAAGTTCAGTTAATACTGGGAAAGGCTATATTATATTGTGGAATTAAAGCAACTGGTTTTGCACAGAAAAAAAAAAAAAAAAACCAGACACAAAAAAACAGTTGTGTTAATTAAACAGAGCTCATAGGAGTCCAAGATGGGTAAAATAAAAGCTTGTTGAAAACTGAATGTCATACTGTGTCCAGTGCATCAGTACTTTATGGTGTAGTGAAGGGGTTGGTTGGACACCATGAAAATTGCATGACACAGACTAAGCTTTCACGACTCTGAATATGATTATTTACTTTTTCCCTTGAAGGATACGTAATCCTAGAAAAACATAATATGTTTTTCTAGGATTATTTATCAACATATTACTTGTTATTATTTGAAAAAAAGAAACTGTTAAACAGTTTGAAATCCACAGAATCATTTTTAAATTTTAAATAAGTTAAGCAAACAGATGCTCTAAGGGTCAAGCAAAAGAATTTGTAGAGATAAGCAGTGAAAACCTGTCTATAGGGGGTTTTGACAGGCTGGCACACACACAGACACACACATGCACACACACACAGACACATCTGGACACATGCAAACACAACATAATGCATGCAAAAATTCATGAGAATGTGAAAACACACATGTGTGAGTAAAAACAAAACAAACAAAAAAAAAACTTATGTCAGCAAATGAGACTTTAATCCACATAAAAATACCTGACACAAAGTAAAAGCTCTCATTCTGAAGTACGCTAATTGTAATTAGAAAGTAGCCTGAATAAAGAAAATTCAGTTTTAATACTTATCACCACTATGGTTCTGCTTTATGCACTGCATCAAGGAAGATTAATGGAACAGACAGACATTTAACAGGATCATTTCTAAGAAACACAAAATAGTGTCAAACCACCAAAGAGCTGAATTAGAGCAAAATTTGTATTGGTACCGCCTGAATTACTCTGGGTGTGTAAATGTTTTTTTTTTTCTTCTGGCTTTGCACAACACTTTCAGTTAAGTAGAGCCTTAATTTAATGAGCGAACCTCTTCAAATTGTGCTAGAGATTAAATTGGCTTCTCACCTTTACACAGGCTATTGAGGGAATAATTTGATTGTGCATATACTTAGTCATGTTTCATTTTTTCAGTCACTTATAATTGCTTTTTCTTAATTCAGTCACCATGTAATGCAACACTGCCATGCTTAGTTTTCCTATAAGAGATGTCTGCAGGCTATAGAGATTACAGCATGCACTGCAATGGAGTGCATCCATTTGTAATCTACAATGACGTGTTTGCGAATGATGTAAGTGCATGTAGCTATATTTGCTAATTGTTTCTTCATTGTATGTCTTGTTAGAGCTCTGTATCATATGTAGTACAATATATAACATTGTAAGGACAGGGACTGGGAGGCAAATGCTGATAAATTTCTAGCTAACAGAAAACAAGCTTATTATAGCTCAATCCCTCTGCATCGCTTCCTAAAATAACAAATTTGTCTTATATTTCATTAAAATACTCATGGGGAAAGTTCTTATGGGGAAATTGCAATAAATTGGTAGTGTTCTAGTAAAGGTTTTCAAAAATAATAGAGTGCAAGTCATTTGATTGTGTACAGTCTAATTATTTTGTTATTTTGTTTTATTATTCTGAATAGCAGATGGTGTTAATGTCTTTTGTATTAAAAAAATAATGTTATTCCACTTTACAGAACAATGTAATGTGTCTGTGAAGGTCATGAGCCTTTTCACCCTAAAGCAGCTTCTAATTTACTGCGAGTGATTACTTTTGAGCTTATTATAATACATCTCCACTACAAAATACAGGGAACAACTGAGGCATGTAGGGTAGATCCAGCAAAAAGGGGTTTAATATCAAAACATCTGTAGCTGAGTTTAAATTCCACAAGTACTTTCTAGTTCTATGTTGGTAATCTTCAGCAGGGTAATCATCCTGTACAGACACAATCCAACCGCAATCATCACGGAGGCTTAATCAGGAGAGAAAGAACTGAGAAAACACACAATTTCAGATGTCTTTCAGATGTGTTTGAAAGTGCAAGAACATGAAATTAGCCTGCATTCTATAAAGGAGAAAATGCGATATGAGGACTAATTACTCCTGAATTGCAGCCAGTTGTCAAAACCTTTGACTGGAATAAAAAACAACACAATTCTACTGTCAGCTCATGCAAATAAACCAGCTTTTAACATATTATTTCTCATCTGCTTGGTCCTTATCCTGGAAAATAACAGAGTTTAATTGATGCAGAGCACAGATTTGACAGGATATATAATTTAAATACAAATGAAAAATTGCAGAGTCTGAGCAAATTGAATTCCATTGTGTTTCACAAATAATAGAAGTGTTTGGGTAATGCCAGTCATACAGTTCCAGTAATGTCTGTAAATTAAGGAATCAGAACCTCTGGCTGCATGTAGCTTATTCTGAACTGTTCTCATTCAGTAATGCCCGCTCAGGGATTTAGGTCAACCATGAGGTTTCAGGAGGCCCCGGCGCAGCCCAGATGCTTGTGGAACTGACCCAGCTGTTTAGGCAGGTTTTGTCACTTGAGGGACCATTAATAACAGAGAAAGGGTGCTGATTGGGCATGGGTGTCCCTGGTCATCCCTGGTCAGTTATTTAAGGTGAAATGTATGCTTAAGGTTAACTTATGGAGCAGTGTTGGGAGAGTAAGGTTTCCTTAACCTCATAGTGGGCGGTGCTACAACAAGATGTTAATCGTTGACGTATCAGCAAAAGCATATGTAAGTAAAGTTGTGCAACATAAAAGATATTGTGTAATGTTAGTACATTTCTGAAATTAATGAAGTGTAGCAAGTAAGACGTTTCAATAAAATCTCTGATATTAGCATCTGGCACAGATGTCTAACTAAACCACCAAGGTATAAGGGTTTGATTGATAATTTATTGTAGAATGGCCAGCCTACTGTATCCAACCTAGCTGTTCATGATTAGCACTTCTACACATTTTGATCCAGAATAAGCCAAGTATGTTAACATACAGTTCAGATACTTTTTACTGATACCAGATTCAGACTGGTCCTGTGCATCTGGTTTCTTTGTTTTCTGTCTAATTTTAATGTCTGGATTCTTAGAGTGATTGGTGTGGCAGCTGTTTTGAGCTTAATTAATCATTAAATTGTTTTAGGCCCTTAAAAAGCTTATCAGTCCGTATGTCTGAAGTTGACTATGATTCCAGAGCAATTTAATAATTTATCATAGAGACATAAATAAGCAAAAGTTGAGATACTTTTATATCTTAAATTGTCTTTGCTACACCCCTCTGACATATCATAACATGCTTTCTTTTTGATAAAATATTCATAGGTAACAGCTTACGTAGTAATGCCTCATTTGGTATTTTGTTCAGGCAGGAGTGGTTATTTCTGCTCAGCTTGGAGCCAATAAAATGGTTTTTGTATTGGCCATTTTAGTAATTATCTTAAGACTCAAATCCCAGATGGACACTACTACATGCATCAACATTTTTGCCATCCTGCTTTCAATAGGTTTAGGGGCATAATCATAATTTGAAAATTATGGGAAAATCTGGTGGGTAGCAGTCACAGAGTTCTCCCCCATTAATATGTTGAATTCTTAGAACTCAATTTGTGCAATCTGTGGATTGGTCAGGGTAATTCAAAATGGAGTTTTGTTTATTATTACTATAGCCAGTTTGAGATTTTGTATTAACTCACTAAGGCAGCTAGTGGCAGAGGATGTGGCAATTGACGAAAAAAAATTAAGCAGAAAATTTGGGCATAGATGAATGTTGGAGGCACGTGTCCCCCGCATTAATGCCTCCCCCCCCCCCCCCCGCCCTTCTCCTGAGTCAAACAGGATTGGATTGCTGCATGAGACAAAACTTTCATGGTGCCACTAAAGTGTTTCATGGTATCACTAAAAAATGTATATTTGCTGGCATACCAGCCTGTTATTTGCTCCCAAAAACAGATATCAGTATTGTACCCAAAAATCAGTATGCCAGGCTCCATGCATCACATACCTAATGATTAAATTCACTGTTTTATTTAGAATAAACTGGCTTCAAAATGTATGCATTTCACAGTTTACTCGAAGATAAGAGGTAAGGACCACAGAATGCCAAAAAAAAACATGATAACAGGTTTTGTATGATTACATGATACAGTGCATTATGTTTTCTGTTTCATCTGCCCGGTGTGTGCCAGGCCAAATGAAAACATCATTTGACAATGGAGAAAGAGGAATGCCAGGCAGAATGAACAAGACTCTGATGTTCAAAAAGCTTTTTGAGGAAGAATATGTAAGATCTCTTTATGCTGTGCCTGGTATTTTTGATTGGACATATCAGACAGCTGGGAACAGAGCTGCAGCAGGCCTGTGGGCTCTTATCTCCTGCCTGTGAGAGTCTCCTCTGCAAGCCTTTATCAGCTCACAGTACAATAGGTATATGTGCTCTGTTCTCCACTCGTGAACTCTCTGGACCTCCATCGCAGGCTCGCATTCCATGCAGAGTGTACTTTTGAGAGAAGGGAAAAGAGAATGAATGTGGGTCCTGGAGGGAGTCTGCGGTCTTTTCCCCTCAAACCAATCCACTCGTATCTTGCAGCCTCTCCTCCACTTCACTGCAATGAGGTTTTAGATAGGGCCTCTGGCAACCCTGTCAGCAACTCCCTTCTCTCCTGAATTTAGGAATTGGGGTGCAGTGACAACATGAGACTGACCTATAAATGCCAACAAAACAAAACCTGTGCTAAAACCTGATTGAAAAAGTTGTTCTATCACATGATTAACCACCAGAATGAGCTGACTGGGCTTGTTTGAACCCTAGGAGAAATCAATGATGACTGCATGACAACTGTGGTCTGCAGCTTAGATAGAGATTGAATTTGTATTGCAGTTTCTAACATGGGATCTGTCCATTAATGGTCTTCTAATAGTCCTAAGACACATTTTGTTGTTTGGTTTCACAAGAAGAACCAGAAATGATGTACAATTCAAAATGCCTTTGCTGTATAAATACAGATTTGTGCAAAGTTGTTGATTTAGTGGATAATTTTGGGTAATACCCCCATGGAGAGCAAAATCATGAGCGTGTCTTTTTTGTGCAGGAGTTTCTTGGAAATTATTTTCAATTCTCAGGTCAGAGTTCAAGGGAACAGGAATGAAACTATCACTGTGATTTCATGTTTCATGGTGAAAGACAGGAATTATGAGGAAATTTACTTTTATCAATACAGTATTCTTTTTTATACTAAATTGTCATTTCATTTGCATTTTCATTTTGATTTATTTACAAATGCTGTTTTTTGTTTCCCTTTCCACCGCATCATGGTAATTTCAGTAATATAATTTTTTTTTTTTTAGAGACAGGATTCTCCAATGCCCTGTATTAATTCAGGTATATTATTTTGTGTGTTCTCCAAAATGTGTGCAGCCACATGTGGTTTAGTCATTGTGCCTGTATCCATAAATGATTCACTTGTGATGAGTGAAATTTAATATTGTCTACACTACCGCCTACACTTGCAAGCTTATTTTGAAAATACTTATTGCAGTTGAAGTTTGTTGCATGAAGTTTCAGGACCACTGGTCCTACTGAAATGGATAAGTGTTGTAGCTTTATGACTGAGGGAATGATGCACACATCTCTGTGATGGTTTGGGCCAGTTTAACAGTCAATGGTTATGATATGTTGAAATACACTTTTCATTATGTCTTAAAGATCTTAGTCTTCTGTCCTCTTTTATCAATCTGTCCATCCATCTATATGTGATTGTGAATAGCAGGTTCACTCACTTCTTCCTGTGTAAAGGGGAGATCTGTTGCAGGGGCTTCACATTATTGTACAAAGAACCTGCCAATCACTCTCGACCCTTCTGACCTCACAATAAATCAAAAATCTCTCACTGGCTTTTCTGCTGCCTGCAGAAGGTTGTGGGTCAACATGAGTTATGAGCGGGACCTTAAGGCAATGAAAAATTCTCCCCACGCTTGTGTTTCATACCATTAGCACTGTGTAGCACACTGTAGAGGACCCTTCAAACCCAGGGCAACAAATGATCTGTCAAAGCCCTTCCATCCCTAACCTGTTTTTGCCCTGTATCAAAAGATGAGGATATTTTTCTGAACTCTCAGAGATATATTTCTGGGTCTGTTTTCGTGGGTGGTCTCAACTTAAATGGACAATGATCAGTCAGGGTTTCCCCTTATATTGTAATTTCACACCATGTTTCATAGCGAAAACAAAATAATCCTCATCACTGTTATTTAAAAATTCCATGTAGCCCAGTGTGGCCCATTTTGCACCATGATTTAATTAATTACAAGGTGTTATTTTTTGAAAGTTATACGTTGTACTTTAGTGATCAATACCTATCATCCTCCTAGAAAACATAGTTCACTGGTTTGTGGGAGAGATGTTAATTAACTCTCTTTTAATTCTTTTTCCATTTAATGTGTAACGTCTGATTGACATATTCAATTATAGTTTTTCTATTTCTATACCTAGCTTGATGCACACCTTCTGCTAGAATATGTGTAGGTACATTAGACTGAAACTTACATGTGTGACTGGAAAATTAAGACAGAGCCTTCAAAGAAAGCATTTTTCTTGAGCATACATGGACAACAGTTGTTTCTCTGAGTGATTAAAGAGGCCAGCAGCAAAGGTCGGAGAGGGAAAAATGAGCAGTTTGTACGCTGCTGCCTCACACTGATGCTACAGCAGTTGCCAGAACAGCCACACATACTTAACCCTGGGCACCCCCGAAGGGATGGTGTCATCACCATTTTCATCATTCTTACATCGGTCTGTGTGTGCAGCACTGCTTTTCATCACACACGCAAGGCATTCACTCTTTTAATCTGCTTTTATAGACTTCAGACAGTAAGTTTGACCAGCGTGGTCATTTTTCATCTGTTTTCAGCAGTCTCCCCTTATCTGTGTCATTACCAATCAGTGCCCTTTGTAGACTATGCCCTTTTGACTGTCAGAAACATGAAATATGTTCAAACATCATTTCAGGTTCCTGAAAACTGGATCTTTAACCTTCAACATTGGAATATTTTGCCCTTATGAAAATACGGTTTGCCATCTGTTTGGACTGTGAATGTACGGGTGATTTTCTTCTTAATTTTTCATATGTTGATAGTCAGCTCACCTGCTAACGTTGACCCTCAAACACAAAATTGCATTTAGTTTAAAACAGCACAGAAGTGTTTATAGTGCATGTAAATTCATTTAGGTTCTATTTTAATATATCACAATTTGATCACCATAATTATGATAGATGTTGTATTTAGTAAACTAAGGAACACAAACATGTGCATTGTTAAAAAATGTGAGTCTTGCTTCACATATTGAAAGGATGTTATGTGAGTTAACACTATGTGAAAATTGGCTTTACGGCTTTATGTCTATCAGCAAAGGAGTAGACAGGGATAAAACAAGGTTTAACATGTTGATGCTAGTGCCTGTTTTGCAGCATATCAGCATATACGCAATAGCAACTGTAGATAAAAAAGAGATAGGTTAGGTTTCTTTGTGTTCATGAAATCACTCTTGAACCAATTTAATGATTAATGGAGTCTTATTGTCCTGGAATGTGTGACAGTCTTAAGAAAATAGAGCTGTCACCACAGGGTGTTCTTGATTTCCTAAAATGGTTTTGTATTCCTTGATCATAATCTTATTATGCAAATTAATAATCAGTCCCAATAATTACCACAATAATGCTGCCCATGCCATAACAGATCCACCATAATTTTTGACAGCTGAGAATAAGTAAAAACTTAAATAAATAAAAGGTGACACATCAGACCTTACTGATTTCTGGAAGTCTAGGTCTTGTGGTTGTGACACTAGGAATTACATTGCTCTGCACTGGCCATAGTTACAAGTGGTCTTTGAATGACAGCCCTACCATGAATATTAGTTTGGTGAAGCTCCCAGCATATTTGATCATCTTTGATCTGGCATGTAGACATATCGGTAACATGTTCACATGAGACTGCTGAAGAAACCACAATTTGTTTATACTTGTTTCACCAAATACACTCCAAGAAACAGCTTGGAGATACTGAACTTGGAGAGTTCATGTATTTCTCTGCCTTCATAAAGGGCATGTTCTATCCAACCTATGAAAATCATTATATACCTTTATCAGGCAAAATAAAGTGCTGGTTTTACCAAGCTTTAGCATCTACATATGCAAACCATGTGCCTTACCATGGCAAAAGTATCTACAGTCTCTCCATTCCAGAGACGGTAATTGCACAGCTATGGGTCATTTGGTACCCCTCCATAGTGCTAATGGGAGTGAGGGGAAAATGAAGGGGGACAGCTACCATCCCTCAGAATCTCTCGCCTAAAAAACCGCAAACCTTCCTTTTGTATTCCATCGATAACAGATATTTACCAGGTAAGTACTAGGGTTCACCTGGTATATATGCAATTTGAAAAATAAAATCATTTGGTAACTACCAATACATTTATCTTTATGAAATTAAGTATCTGATTGTGAGGTAATGTGGTAAGAACCTTCTAATAACATAGATGTCAATCTGTGGTATAGGGTTATTACCATATCCTGGACCAATAAACCACAGTTTGTGGACTAATAAAACATTTACAAAGGGGTTTAACAATAACAATTACACTGAAAGAAAAACTAATTAAAAGGAAAGTATCACCTTAATTATTTTAAACTACATAATTAAACAGGAAAAAAATTACTAATGTAAGCCTGTGACAAATACAAGTACTTGAATTAATAGGTAATAGTAGAGGTGTTTCTTAGTATTTAGCTAGTACTTATCAATAATTTTATTTTTCATTGCAGATATTTACCGGGCATAAATACCTTGTACTTAGTGGACTGTGAAAGGAAATAAAAAAAAAAACAAGGATGAGGGAGCTGGGGAGATGGGGAGGTTGGAGTCTGTTCATGCAGGTTCACTTCCAGGAAAGAATGCCACTTCAGCAGAAATGCAGGGTGCCAGTCGCTCCTAATGGCGCGTGAATGCAGTGTCCTTCCACCTCTGAATGGCCTGAGAGGGTTTTCTAAAACCCTGGTTATCTAAGGGGGAGGGATGATGGTTTGCCTGCCTGTCTCCCTGAATCCAGGAGGGCCCCCCTCTGTGGCATGGAGAGGATCCATGGCACATCATTGCCTTTCACTTCCTAGACCATCATTGATTCCTGAGTACAACACCCTCTCCCCCACCCCCACCCCTCATACACTCCAACCCCTCCCTAGGGGAAATAGTGTGGGTAGTGCTTATAAAAAGAAACTACACAGCCTGTCTCACCTACCACCCTTATCAACAAGTCTGTAGAGAGTGAAACACACAACAACTATAAAAAATAAAGAGTTCATTATATTTGTTTCTGCTCAGCAGACTTTTTGTTCTTTGTGTGGTGGTTCTCACAGTGAGTTTTCTGTGACTTTAGGAATCTATGCTATAAATAAGACATTAGATATTGAGCATGATGGAAAAAATATGTTTTAAAAATCTGTGGAAGAATAGGCTTTGTTTGCTTCACAGTGACTGGCATGGTTGACAAAACAGGTGAGTTGGACTACAGTGGGACAAGGACTGCAGGGATTAGCCAACGTGGCAGACTCGATTAGCCTGGGCCCTGCCCTTTCTGGCCCCACCCCATTTCTTGTGTAAATGTTTCCATTCCCGGAGCAACTGGGGATGCCAGTGAGTCGGCACAGTGCGCCACTCTCATGCTGAAAGTGGGCCAGCCTGTTCCTTAATCTATTATCTGGCCCCTTGAGATATACACCGCTTTCTTACACATTTATCTTCTTTTGCACAGCATGTCCAGTGTAAACCTGCTAACTTTATCTACCTTAATGAATATATGAAATAAATATGTTGGTCATAGTCATATTTCCATCCTTGGGACTGAATAGTTTTTGAATTTCTTTGGCTTGGAAAATGAATAAAAAGCCATGAACAACTGGAGAGAAATAAGTAAACCCCACAGTCATAACAATGCAGTCTCATAACCACTACTACATGCGACTGACCCCATACCTACGTTGGTTGCTCTCTGCTCAGTGATGGTCCTTGCCTAAACATGTTAAATTATTGATGGGCAAAACAGGGGGTTCCTCCCCTGCCAATTCCAGGATGCTAAAAAGGATTTAAACAGAAATGTCTCTATACCGAGGTGTTAAGCAGGGGATTAAGCAATTTGCCTCACATGAACTTGACTTGGTCTCCTTCTGTCAGCACGCTGAAAAGAAGTGCCTGCAGAATACCCTAGTTAAAAAACACAGCCGTGTGTTTGTGGAAGTACATTTCACTGTTCTTTACACTGTTCTGTACTTTTCTGTATTTATGATTAATCTGGGAGAATTTAGAGTCTATGAACATGTCAAGCTGGGGAGAGGATGTCTTAACGTAGCTGGATCCTGCAGAGATCTGAAGATCAGATTTCTTTGATTTCCTCAGATTGTCACCATATTCCCTGTTTGTGTGACATTATTTAAATCATGTTTGGTTAATCTATTTTTGCCTGGAAAGTATGTTGTTTGTTCTTGTCAACCAGGAATGGGAGCACATTGTCTTGCTTGTGGTTGGAAAACTAGTATGGAAATGTATATTATGTTTATATACTTATCAAACTCTCATAAAATTACTATCTATCTATCTGTCTGTCTGTCTGTCTGTCTGTCTGTCTGTCTGTCTAATATAGAATAGATAGATAGATAGAGAGGTAGATAAGAATATATAGAAAGAGAGAGAAAGAGAGAAAGACAGAGGTACAGGGATAAACACATAGGTCTGACATAACAAGGGATAGCTCCACAGAGTGTTCGTTACTGAGTTTAAAATAGGTGAAAGTCAATCTGTGCGTTTTGTTCAAAATAACTGATTTACATACATTTTCATTTTTTTTAGTCCTGTCGTCACAGTTATGAAGCTGAATGCAAACTGGTGTACCAGTGTAATCTTTCTGTGAGTTCTCCAGTCTCAGGCTGTCTCCCTCAGTGAACATTTTTAGCCAGCTTCTATCTTTTCTGATCTGACCATCATCTGGTTACAAGTACATTGGGCTGCTCATACAGATATGAGTATGATTATGAATGTAGCAGGGTCAGTTAACCTATATTTTTTAATCTTGTTAAAGAGATAACATTTCTGAGTATAAAGCAAACAAATGCAGTGGTCCCTATCTTCAGTAAGAAAGTCAGAGAGCTTTGCAAGTTCTTGGATCCTTGATGTTGTGATCCAAAAATAAGTAGTGGAAATTCAGTGTAGTAACGCACAATATACAGAATGTAGAAAAGGGAAACATTCCTCAAATACACGCATGGCCTTCTGTAGAATAGCGATTTCCAGTAGCCATGCTGATAAGTGACCACGTAATGTTTATTTTAATAGTCTAACAAAATAAATTGCTTTCTTATGTAATACTGTAGATTTTGACTGTAATGCATTGCTTTGTACTCTAGTCCATACTACTGTAAATAAAATGTCCTGTAGTCTTTTTGAAGCAAGACTTATCAGTCAAGGAGAATGCTGTGCTTTACCAGTATGAGGAAATATTGGATGCAGACATTGATTTATTGGCATGCAGGGGCACTTTTTTATATCTTCTGAAGTTAATGAATGCTTGCAATATGCTTAATGCCCATGTTTTGTTATCATTTCCTGCCTCTAAAAATTAAGGACCATTCCATTTAGCATTGCTACCTTAGATGACCTTTCTACCTTATGAATAAAAACATCCAGAGGCAAAACACAGAGGTCAGTGTAAGAAAATAATTAGTGAAACACATTTTTATTGGTAAGAGATTGGTAAGAGCTCTACATGGAGGGCTTGGGATGGGGAATATGAAAGCTATTTTAGAAACTGCACAGTTTGCAACATAATAGCATAATAGTAATAGTGAAATGTACAGGATTGTAAAAAAAAAAGCATCACACATCTTTTGTGCAAATGGGTAATTTCATACTTGGTATAACAGCAGAGGAAAAAGTGTAGCTGTTTTGCATGATAGCAATAATGGGTAGTCGCATTATTGCCAGATTACCTGCAAACACTGATGAAAAAGCATTGAATGAAGCTGCTGGTTCCACACCATTTAAAGATGCCTTGCTCTGCTTCTTCCATCTTTTTACAGAAGGTTATTTTCATCTAGATTGTAGAAATTCTGCTTAAACACTGCACACTGCTGAAAGGACTGCTACAATGATCACATTTAGAGAGAACATGACTCAATTAAGTGTGCCAGGACTTCTACTGAACACTATCTATCTATCTATCTATCTATCTATCTATCTATCTATCTATCTATCTATCTATCTATCTATCTATCTATCTATCTATCTATCTATCTATCTATCTATCTATACTTTACTTTTTATGGTCACCCCTCCATATGATGATACTGACATTCCAAAAATGTGACAGCAAAAAATTCTAATCCATGACAACAAATGCTAATGTTTCTTTTATTTCTTGTGGTGCCATTAGTGTTTATTGTGATTTATGTATATGAGCACATGCATGTAGAAAGGTGTTACACAATTCTCATTTTAGATTTTTTTATTTACAAGGGAATTCAATTACTCCTCCATGAAATTTAAAAGTATGTCATTTCATTTGTCCTTGGAAATATGTGCAGTCTGCTTCCACTTCTTTTCACTTTGTAGCTGAGCTTCTGAGGACACTGTGTAGAAGGACTCCTCACCTGAGCATCTAGTAAATTCAGTCAGAAAACCAGAAGTACTCAGTATATCAACGAAGCAAGAGAAAACCAAAATACAGAAACCCTCCTTCCCTGTTAGTTGCCATAGTCTGTTTTGTGTTGGCCCATGGAATTCCCAGCCTGACTTAGCATTGGCATGGTAAGGATTCGAACCACACTATAGAGCACAATGTGATAAAAAATGACAACAGACTGAACAAGATTCAGGGTATTTCTCATTTCAATCCTGAAAAAGCACACAATTATTTCTATTTTAACCTGTGGGTGGCACTGACTGTAGATAAACGGTGAGCCTTGTTTGGCTGAATGGCCTGTTCTCATCAATTATTGTAATGTCCGTATATCTCCGGAACACAGCTGGCATCCCTGTACAGTAGATATCATGGCTGTGATGTTCAATTCATAGCAGTCTTTGCTTTGAGAAAGAAAGAGAAAACAAGCAAATAGTATGCCTTGTGTCATTATGTACAGAGGAGGGATGATTACAGTGCAGGGGACTTCTCATGTTTCCATCTGCCCTGTTTGGTTCTGTTGTCTTTCAGCTCCCCATCTGTAAATGAGGTTGAAGCAAAGTGTGCTGTTGGAGAATGTATTAAATTAGGATGTTCTTCTAAATGACTTCACTGCTGCATTCAGCTCTCTGCAGTGAAAAAAACAGGCCTAATGTCACTGAGTACAATTCCACAAACAATAACTCTCTTTACTCTTCAAGGTGCAGATGGCTGTTTTTTTTGCTTATTTGTTTGCACATTTACTTACCTACTTGCCTACTCAGTCTCTATAATGGACACAGCATCATGTAAATTGTTACAGCATCAATCATTAACATACTGATAACAATATGGCTTTTTACACCCAAACATAATCTCATAATCTTTTACACCCTAACAGTGCGTGTCCACTGCAGCAAAGTGACGCTTTCCAACCTTGTCTTAATGAAGTCTGTGTCCTTATTCATTACATCGGCATGAACTAGAATAGTGACACTGGCGAGAACTCTGCCATTGACAAGCAGAGCATCTGACAGACAGGCCCCCAGAGCGAAGAACTGTTGATAGCACAAGTTCGTAGTCACTCATTTGACAGAAACCTCTGTTTGCTTATAATGAGTTATTTTAAGAGAAACACAGTAATTGGTATGCAATATGCAGATTGTGTGATATAAGTGTTACATGCCAGGTGTTTAGCATTCTAATAAAAGATTATTACAGTACTGACTTTGAAGCCTGCACACTGGGAATACATAAGTGTGGTAAAAATACATCTGAATGCTGTCAGTTCACTGTCACAAACTATGTCAAAGATTTTGTTCATCAAAATAGAAGCACTTGGTTTTGAAAAAATGCACGCTGTATTGAGCTTTACTAAGGGCATTATGACGTTAAAGCTTTTAGCTCTGAGTGAAGTGGCTAGGTGTCCAGTTACCATTGCAGACGGCAATCTTCTCTTGTGACGATTGCTTAATGTTCCCCATAGTTATTTTTAAACAAATGGCTATCTTTAAATATACATGAAACTTGACAGTGGTCACTGAGGCTTGTACTCTTTCTGTGCCTGACATTTGCTATGAAGGAACTGTGGTGGACTCGTTGAGATGTGACCAGAGCCCAACCACACATTAATCAAGTGCGAGTCCAACACACATTCATGACTAGTTAAAATTACAGTACTAGCAACAAATCCAAGCCATGGCCAAACAAGTGCAAAGCATATCAATGTGAGGAACTACTGAGGGATAACACAGGGCAATAGACTGTGACTTTGACATTGGGGGTTGACACCTTATATGGCCAGTGCAATTATAATCAACTTTTTTAATTTGAACAACCTGATTACCAGAGTTATTGCTCCATAAACTCAACAGCTCCCCTCATGAGGAAACAACACAGAAGGGAGGGACAGAATTATAGGAGATGCAAGTGTGTGGTTGAACAGGGTAATCATTTTAGGTAAATTACCACTGCCACACTCCTCCATGCCAGTTCTCCATGCTTATTGCAGCACAGGATTAGAAGTGAAGGATTCTGTAGTTCATTACAGCTGTTATTACAATATGTTAGTATCTATTTATGAGATAATTAAGACATTCGGAAAGTATGCAGTTGCAATGCAGATTGATAGGAGTGTGTAGATAGGTTTAACTGTAGTCATGACATAATGCATGTGGGCACACACTTCATCAAGGCACTGCTTCCTTTTGTTGTTGTTGTTGTTGTTAGAATAATAATACTAATAATACTAATTATTATTATTTTTGTAGAAGTTGTAGTTATATTATTGTTGTTGTTTTGTTGTTATTATGTATTTATTTATTTTTTGTCAGTATGGAAACATATAAACCAATCACAGGTGTGAATGGAAACAATCTTACGACCAGATGAATTGTAAGCATTTTATTAGTGAGGTCTCAAGTTCCTTTCAATGGAATATCAAGGCAAGTTAAACCTGTTAAAATATTGTTGCACCTTGGGTTAGCAACTATGTGAATGCCCAAATAACTGACTGGTCCTAATATCACCCACTGAGACCAAGTGCTAGAAAAGCAAGAATGAAATGGCAAAACGTCCACTAATATCCTTCTGATAGTTACAGTGCTTTCTCTAGCTCAGGGCTTTTTGTTTCTTATGAATTGGTCCCACCGATAGCTGTAATTGTCTCTTTTACCAACAGCTCTTACAGTAACAGTAGAACATTTTCTGACCAACAATATTCTCAACTTTAATGTTGCACAGTAGGCTTTAAAGTGAAGGCAAAGCTAACACATAATTCCAACAGAATTGAGTAGAACAGAATAGCTTTTCCTTAGTAGGAAGGATAGTGAAAGTCATATTTAAATATTCGATTTTGTAACCCCTTACAAGTCCTTTTAACCCTTTGCGTGGTAGTCATGTTCACTGTAAGAAATAAAAACAAGGCCATTGACTCATCAGTTTGTCATGAACCACAGTATTTCTGTTCCCATGCTCTGAATCATGTATATTTTCCCTATGCCAAAAGTCCAACAGCATGGCAAAAAGTTTAAGGGTCAATATTTATTATGCCAGAGATGTAAAACTCTGCTCAGTTAAATTATTATTTCATGCTAATTTATACATTATAATTAATTGAAAAAACTATTTAGGTATGCAGAAGTTTCTGTTCAAACAATTCTATGAAAATTTTATCTGACAATTAAGTATGCATATCATACAGAGTAATTTTGTTTTGAAATAAGTAATGCAACACTCTCCTGTGTCTTAATATTGATTTCAGTACTCTACAATTAATCATTTTTAAACATTGTCTTTATGAACACAAAGACGTTTAAATGATGAACTTACAGTCTGTGATCAATAACGATCAATAATGCTAGGTCGTCACTGGGCTCGCTTAAATATTCTTGGCCAGAGCTTTCAATGGTTATTTTGTATAGGTCAGTGAATACTGGTTCCGATCTGTTGGGATTGCCACCAGATTAGTTGACCACTGAGTCAGAGGTCAATAGCCCCTACCCTCCTACCCTGTACATGAGCAGAAATGCAGCAAAGACAATGCATGATACAAACTATTCCATGGGCTTGGATTGGCCCGAAAAGTAATGAAACATGGAACCTGAGAGAAACTGAGAGACATGATAATGCTGCATAATTTAGTGTGCATTTCTGATGGGTGCTTTTTCTTTATTGTTATTGTTTACTGTTAACATATTGAGATTCTGCTTAATTCCCACATAGTTGTGAGCAAATAAATCATATGTCATTGTAATGCGTTGATGTTGGGAAGCAATGTATTTTTTTGGAATTAGTTTAGATGTAAGTATTTGAGGAAATAAGGTGATTGAGCGACGGCAGTTATATACATAAATTATAGAGCAATTAACTGCCTCTCTATATGAGTCTCTGGAGTCATACAGTATGTTCAGACTCTGCAGTTCTCTGTGGTCGCACCTGTGGAATGTCAGTTTTAATTATCACCTGCATCAATTGTAGCTGGACAAGTAAATATTGATAAATGTCTTCATGTTCATGGTTTATTTAATTTGAAGCTGGCACAGTAATTTTAGTCTTGTTTTGACTGTGAGGTGCTCATTTTGAGGTAAGGGTCATTTTTATTTAGCACTTTGTAAATACAATATATTCACAATAAATATATTTGAATTTGCATTACAGTTATTTAGGGATTTGTCACCAATAAAAGAAGAAATACAATTAGTTGTACAGCTCTGCTCTGAAAAGTGTTTTTTTTTTCCTCCTGTATTTTGGTCACATTCTTGTGCAGTCAGAATTCTTGCAGTGGTTTGCATTTTCTTTTGTGTAGACCTGCTGAGACTCACGGACTGTTGAGTCATTTTACAGGCTTGGGCGAATCTCATGTTTTCTTTTTGTTGTTCCTCTAAATTCTGTCCTGTAGTCTATTAACTGGTACGTGTCTGACACACAGATTAAGTCATCTTGTCCAGGCCCAGCTGCACTGGGTCCTATTAGCTGAGCACTGGTGGAATGACTGAGGGGCAAATTGTTCCTGCTGTGGGGCACAAGACTTCAGAGCAATGCAATGTCCATCCTCTTTATTGTTTGTGCTGTTCCTTTAAATTCCCCATTCTCCTGAATCCATGGCAACAAATCTTAAATTACAAGGAAGGCAGTAGAAGCAGAGGCCTTCACCAGCCGCTGAAAGCTAATGCTCGCTCTTGTCTTAGAAGCACCTGTGCCTTACAGCATTTGAGAGGCATCTGCAGTCACTGCACATGTCTCCCCAGAAAAAGAGAAACACTGAGGCGCTCGTGACACTTTGGCTATTTTCACTGCTTTTAGCAGTCTGTGTCCAGGCATAAAGGTTCTTTGTCCTGGTAGACTATAACCATAAAGCAGCGGCTGATTGAACACGTCAGAATTAATGACAAGTTAAAGACACTTGAATCTTGGGTTTTGTTTTCCTGCATCTAACAAGGCTGTGAGAGTTAATTAATGCTCTATTTTCATTTATTCCCTTGCTGTTCCTTAATTTTCTCTCTCTCATGCTTTTTCTTTCCAATATTTGCCCTCGATGTTTACACCTTCCTCTATGTCTTAAATGTTTTATACCATGCATCAAACTAACTTTGCATTCACACTTACACCTTTGATGCTTAACTACTGATTCTAATCCTTCCACAATTTGCCTTCTACCCCAAGGCAAAGCATTCTATTTGGTACACACACTGGATGGATATTTTTCTTTTAACTGCAAATGTAATGTGAAATGCATCATGACTTAGACATTTGAAATGAGAGCACTGTAGTCCACCAGCAGAGCTGTGAGGTCATTGTGTTGAAAGGGTGAACTTTATGAGGAGCCAGCCAAGGCAGGCGAAAAGCCTCTGATTAGCAGAGGAGTTGCCAATGTGCGACAAGATGAGGTCAATTCCACTAACTGAAACCTTCCGTCCGTGGACACTATGGCCAATTATGGGTGATCCTGGCGGGTTGATGGGTACAGCGCTGGCACAGTTAGGATCCAATATCAGACCACAGGGTGAGTCATTACTCTGAACCAGGGATTTTTTTGGATGAGCCAGATCAGCCCTTTGTAAATGATCTCTGATCAAATATGTCAGATACAAAAGTTCACTATCGGTCTGTATAATTAACACCGGCAAGACGTGATGCAGTACATTTCATTGCAAGCCAATGGAACCCTTCTTTCTTCACTGTTATTTCAAATCTTGGGATCACCTCAAGTAAAATCTTAAATATGTTATTGTTTTATACACATTGAAATGTTAATGTAAATAAATATATTTCTGTTGTTTACTCATGTAGCTAGTTCTAATAATACATTTGTGCATTTCACCCTTAATTTCATGATTCAAACCAATGCATTTCTCTATATTATTTATTTGTTTCAACAGAACAAACAGAAACCTCTCAACCCACTGCCTCTGATAATGAAAGCTTTGCACTTAAAGGTCAATGACAGGCTGTACTTTGACATATATGGGGTTGTTTCAAGTGTTTTCTCCAGAGCTCCAACCCCCCAATTTTTCCCCTCAGATCTGTCTCAGCTCGTTGCTGAAGTGCAGATAATGACCCCTTCCCTCTTCTCTTGTTCGCTCTCTCACAGTTACCATCTGCATCTATAGTCATTCCAGCCTCTGTCTGTTGCTGAATTTCCTATGAGAAACATGGCAGCAAAACGCCAAATTATGATTAGATGCCAGACGCCAGCTGTTGTGTTGTATTTGAAAGTATGATTTCAGTCCTGAATTGCAGCACCTTTTTTAAATCATATTTTAAGCATATTTCTCCACCCCCTTTTAATTCTGCCTCCAAATAGAGTGTCCTTAGCTTGTGTTGTTACAGACACATCTTCTGTCAGTCCGGATGGACCAACATGTGCAGCTGCCACTTCCATTCACTCTGCAGTCCACCATCTGGGTTTTCCACTCCCTCCTCCAGACCAATGCACTAACAATTCAGCTGAGCTTGAGTTACTTTTGCATGATGAGGTGCATAAGATCTTATAGAATGGAACTTCACTGGGAGGTGCTATGTTGCTTTGTACAGAACTCGAAAATGCAATATACAGGCTACCTTGGGTTTTGGGATGTCACAGTTTGTTTTTATGTTATTATGATTCATTATTCACTGTTATGTTGCTTGCTGTGAAGAAGGAGACATAGTAACAATCAAAGACCACAAATGTAGTTTCATTTCATTTATTCATTTATTTTTAACTTGTATAAATCTCTTTGGAATGTTACAGAAAATAGTATATTGCCTGTCTTTTTATTGAATTCTACAGCTTTTGGGTAAAACAACAGAGGCCTTTGATACTTTGCATGTGCCTACATAAGAAGGGGGTAACAACCAAAAATAAAGAAAAAAACAACAATGTGGTACAAAGAAATATACACAACCATTGCACAGTTTAAAAGCAAACATGTATGATAAAAACCAAACCCCAGTCCTCCAGCAGCTTGGCAGGCTTTTATCATCGCTCTAAATGAAGGTAATGGCAAATGGCCCCCAGGGGGCTGAGCCCCTCTGGCTCCTCCCTCCACCTCTCCTGGCACCCAAAACCTGATGAGGGAGAAACCAAAGTGTATGCTTTCCAAATGGTATGAGTGTTTAGAACTTTGTGAAATGCATTTATTCAAACCTAAATGAAATGCATTTTGAAAGTGTAACTTATTATAAATAGCTGAATTGAATAGCTGTCACATTTTAATAGCTGTAGCTAATTATCACATTTAAGTTTCAAAGAAAGCATTTGCTCGGTGAGTACACTTCAGTTATGAATATGAATGAATGGCTCACATTATTTTGAACAGCATTCTCACATATTGTCTGCATGCGGTAAGTCAACAATTCTCTTGCCTTTGTTCACAAGTCACCAGTGTGTTAAGGAGCCTTAATTCTTTTTGTAATTCTTTGATAGATGCTAATTCACATGCATTATCTGTATTATTATTTGCATACATCAGAGCACACCCTAGAGGGTTAGTTTTTTTAAAAAAAAAAACACTTAATGCACTAAGATGACAGAAATGGAACACATATCCATTTATGATTTTTTTGTGTGTGTGTGTGTGTGTGTGTGTGTGTGTGTGTGTGTGTGTGTGTGTGTGTGTGTGTGTGTGTGTGTGTCCAGAAAAGTCCCTCTGGGAACCTTGTTAAAAACACAACGTAACTGATGAATGGTACTTTATAAACTATGTACAACATAGACACTAACATACAATTTACTGCAAGTCACTAATCTTGAGCAAATCCCAGGGGCAAACTTACATTGCATTGTTGTGCATTAGCCAGGGAACCTTTACCTCATGAGAGCCCTCAAGAGCCATGCTCCCAGCCTGCAAGCTCCCAGGGCTGCCGCCAAAGAGAGGAGGAAACTAGGAGCCAGTGAACATACAACTTTCCTACATCAACATTTTACTAGAAGTAGTATGAATCCCAAATGGCGTTTCATTTCCATATACCCACCTTTACTTTATTTGCTTTACTGTGGCTGATTCCATTTTGTTACTGCCAAAATACAAAAGACATGACAGGAAACAGTACATATTTTTAACAAGGATTTAAAAAAATGGCATTCCCCCATCTTTTCCCTCAGGGGCTCAACTCATTTATTTGTGTTTTGTACAAAAATAGACTGCATTGAAGCAAAAATACGGCAGGTGTTCTGCTGTTCTGCTCGGCATCCATTCTCGTCAGTTGAAGATTGGAGAGAGGCTATATAAACACTGAAAAATGTTGGTATCCATGAGCAAACACAATAGAGACACAGTAAAATGCGTGTCTTTGTAAGAGAAGGCACTGTTATCTGGGCAGGGCAGCAAAACTGAATTCATTAATAAAAGAAATAACACTATCATATGTGCATCTATGAGTAAAGGCAGTAGAAACACACAGACATCTATAACTGAAGGTATGCCAAGCACAGTTGCATACCTGCATTAATTTGTTAAGGCAAAAGCAACAGAAGCATCATAATCCATGAAAAAGGTAATAGGAAATATAGCATATTGAGTGAAGGATATTATCCACTGGTGCATTGTCAAAGGGTATAGACAATATAATGAACAATGTAATATAATACAGTATTTTAATGGTAATTTATTTTTATGTCATACAGTAGATCTTGGAGCAAGCACTCGTGTGATGGTTGGTATGGATAATGTTCAGCCTAAAGCAGTTCCCATTTAAACCTGGAGAAGTGCTGTTGCAGTGTTATATTTTCCACAGATCCTCTACTCAAATACACACAGAGAGTTATTTGCTCTACTGTGAATTTCATTTACAAGTGTTATTGGAAGTGTCACCTCTCCTGATACTTGTAAGAATAAGACCACCATATTTCTAGCATAAAGTCACTCTCACTGCAATGAAACTTTTCCGAATCACTAAAACTTACAATGGTCCCCAAATACATGCCTCAATTTAGTGCAATTTAAATATCAAGCCCCACCCCCCTTCCTTTTCAAATACTCAATACATGTTACTCTAAAGCTTGCTTAATCAGTTTCTTATAATACCCCAAATCATGGGTGAGACTTACAAATGACTAGTGTTATGGACAGGCCATTTATGCTAAAATTAGGATGTTACCCCTTTAAGAGTGCAAGGAAGTTCGTATCGGTTCCTCTAAATGAGATTATTATTATTATTATTATTATTATTATTATTATTAGTGTGATTTGTGTGTTTTAAAATTAGTGGGTCCATAAAATATTTCGGCTTGCTTGTGGTGCAATGATGGAAATGTCAGTTGACGATGTTAATTGAGGTGACGGTGGTTTGACCCCTGACCCTGTGATGCGGTCAGATGAAGCTATTTCCGGTGGGATTTTTGGCGCCAAGGTTGCTGCTGCTGGTAGACGCTGCTCCTGTCTGGATGCGGTTTCCCCATTCTTTGTTGGTCAATAACTTTGCGATCTACCGTCTACTCTGAAGTTTGGGATTCCTCTTTGCAACACTTCAGACGTTAAGGAAGCCAAGCATTGGACACCGAATGAATGAACCATTGCCAAAAATCTATGGACCTTTAAGAAAAACCTAGATGAATGAACATTGGAGCAAGTTGGCAAGCAAACCCAATCCAACCTCGCCCATCTGGAGCCAGGCTGTTCGCCACTGGGCAATGAAGGAGGACTGGCCGTGCCTGTGAGGAGCTATCGTGGCTCCTCCAGCTTTGAGGTAACTTTGACTCTTTCCTTTTTGTACATACAAGCAAGCCGAAAGTGTTTGTTTTGGCTGTAGTGACTAATTCCATAATTTCAGATAGAAATGTTTCTGAAATGCTTCTCCATATTAGCATGGCTGGACTCATTTTAATATTTGAGAAAGGGGAGCACCAAAGTCCAATACATTTGAGGTTATCATACATTGTGTCCCAAATTATTTTGTGTTCCTTAAATAGTTCTTTAATATACAGCAGTTGTATTGCTGGCAGACTTACAGGAATAATGACAGAGGTTGAGGTGAGTAGATGACTTTGAGAACTCCAGGGAACTCACTGGTTACAGATTGCCTATTAATACAGGTGACCCCAGGGCTCAAATTTGCTGAAATAAATAAATAAAAATGAGGGCTGGCCAAATCTGGAAATAGATGAATGATGAATCTAGCTGACAGAATATTTATCTATCAGAGAAATCAGTGTAACTCAGTTTTGCTCAGATAGTCAATGTTGTTATGATTATAAAATTGACACAGTTGCAGTTCTCTTTCATGTAGGTAATGAATCATCCTCCACCCACCACACCCCTATCCAGAAGTCTTTATAGCCTGAATACTGTTATTTTTATTTTTATTTTATTTTTACTGTTATTAACATCTATCTGTCTATCTATCTGTCTGTCTGTCCGTCCGTCCGTCTATCTATTTCAGACATATGTTCATGAGTGGAGGCAAATTAAGTAAACATAGAAAAAACGCAGGGAAAACTTGTGAGAGAAAACTAGTCAAAAAAGTCAATGGTTTAACTAGAACTTGCTCATAAATAGCAGTTGTAATAAAGTGGATAAAGTGGAATTTAAATATCAACCTGATCAGATGTGAAGTTCAGAATAAAAGGTATTATACTAAGAATGAAGGTTATCTTCATGAGCATGTGCACTGAGAGCGCAGAGCCTTTCAGCACTGCTCAATGTTATTTTTTATGTTTCATTTATTGAAGTGAAAAGGCTAGCCTACCCCCAGATCAAGCTATGATAGGTGTCAATACAACTGAGCTAACAGGAAGACTGTGACACTGACCATTGTCAATAATCCCCATACTATTATAATTTGTCCTTCTATTTTTCTTTTTCCTAATGTAATTCCACACCTTACAAAGCATGTATCATTTCTCCATTGGGTGTGGATATGCATTTGAATAGCACACTGTGGAATTAAATTAGCCTTCTGCAAATGATTAATTTAAATGTCTGCTACATCACCGAGTCTTAAATTCTTAATTTGCAATTCACTGTAGATGGGATGTTTGAAGATGAGAAATTTAACTGTCTAAATTGTAATATAATTTTGCCATTTACTGCAGATGTTTTAATTCCAATATATGTTTTATCCAGATTTTTTCTATTCATTTCATCTAAGGAAAACTGGAAGCACCTTAATTAGATCAAATCAATCAGCACTATTACATTTAGAGGTTAAAATTAAGCACTGCAGAGTCGATTTTAGAGGAGAAAAAAATATTTATCTGTATATGACTAATTCTATCTTACTTCACTGCTAGAAGTCTCCAAACAAACCCTCATTACCGATTATTTCTGAATTCAGATGTCACCCCCATGGTTACAAAATAGGACATCTTTAACTATGCCATTTGCCAGTACCCCATTACATGTTTAATGATGTTGCTATTTAGTTAAGACATGGTGGGTAAGTTAAACATGTCATCCAGACCCACAGATCAGATTAGCACAGAGTTTATGACCTTTAGATGAGTGATTGTTATGTTAAATCATCAGTAATTTTGCAATTACATTTACCTAAGTGAGTCTTGTGCCAATATAGTAGTAGCAATTAGTTTGAAGTTTACCTTGCAGACCCCTTGACATGCACATAACATGCTGCTCACTTTTATTACTGTAATTTTGGCTTGATTTTAAAAGTGATCATGTTCTTCGAGAAACTTGGAAATATTATGCTTTCAATTTATGCTGCATTCATTTCACTCTGACCTCCAGTGTACCTTCTTATTCCTTATTTATGCTGTCCATTGGAGATGTATTTTGTAATCTTTTTGAGTTTGGATATTTATATCATTTTCTCAATATTAAAGAATGTATAATACTAATTCTTCTTTGACTATTAATGTCAGGCATGAAAGCTTGAAGCATTTTCTACGCAAAATTATTGCAAAAGGAGAAAGATATAAATTCCATTTTGGTGAATTTAAAAATGTGTTTGAACATATGTGCATGTGTGCCCGTATGTAACTACAGATCACATGTATATCAAATCAAACAGCAGTACAAAGCTCTGCAGGGGGCCTCTTTGTCTGTGAGGTTCCTTTTTTCAAACCTTTGCCTTGAAGGCTTCCCTGAGCTATGAGGTGCAAACCTGGTACACTGTGGATAAGGGATATAATCAAGGGTAATCAGTTTGTCACCATCTGAGTGCAGGCAGCCCACTTTGCCGAGAAGCAGTCGGTGGGGGGAGCCGTGGGGTGACTGGTGGCTGGCAGCACCACAAAGGCAGCTAAGCGGGACAAGGTTACTGTAAAAAGCTGACTCTTGCATACGCCATTTGATCAAGGTTTGTTTGGTGTTGAGTGGTAGGGGGATGGGGGTTGAGGTGGGGGGTGCTGTTGGATGGAGAACGTTTCTTTCATGAGGAATCAGGAATACAGACTCAAGAGAATAATCAATAATAGCAGAAATTACCTTTTGATCTTATGAAGTCAAAGCTGTTCTTTCCTCCTCTGCACTTTTGAGCGTGCCAGTAGGGCTGCCAAACATTCCCAGCATGCCCTCCCATTAAATAGGCTATATTATCTGGTTTTTATGTGCCTATGGATTTCCATCCATAGAGGGCATGGTGAATTCGTAGGTTTCCTGTGGTAATTTAGTCATTAAATATGTAAACTCTCTGTTCATCTTGCCCAAGGTCTTGTCGTGCCTCACACTGTGAGTCGACTAAGGCTTTTCTCACCACAAAAAAAGAAAAAGAAAAACGTACATAGAAGAGGGAGCTGAAGGCAGAGAGGAGCTTTGGTGTGGCCTGCGCTCACTCAGAACAGATGGTTGTTCGGGGAAGGGCCCAAAGGCAGCAGGGGCAGATGATATTGCAGTGGTGCCCGCATGCAGCTGTGTCCACCACCGGGGGCACATGAGAGAGGAGAGGGAGTGAAGGGCCTGTGGTGAGGGTCCACCCCAGGAAGCCATGAGGGGAAGCAGCAGACCAGACACCAGCCTACCCTGCCTGGAGAGGAAGGATGAGGGGAACGGCAGGACAAATGCAGCCAGCAGGGGATGGTGCTTCAGAGAAGCTGCAGAGGCGGAATGATGCAGAGCACCAGATTAGTTGTAGAGGAAGGAGTGACTAGATGGTTAATAGTGAAAAAGCTTGGCAGAGGATTCAGCCTGAGAGTCGTCCCATAGAGCACAGCAGGGGAAACTTCTTAAGCAGGATTCCAAAGAGCACAGTGGGGGGAACTGGCCTGAGCAGGAGTCCAGAGAGCACGGCAGGGGAATTGGACAGAGTGTGAGTCTACAGTGCACAGTGAGAAAAGCAGCATGATAGAAAACAATGATGGAACCAATCTCTCATTCGCCTAGAGAGAGGGATTACTGCAGTGTGAGTGTTCTAAGAGCCCAAAGCCAAGCAAGGTGAATTCAAAGAGAGTTAAGGAGTTGATCCAAACAGGACTGGATCAAAGCCTTTTACAGTCAGTAGGCCGATTTCCATCGTTTAGTCTGTGCAGTTCAATTTCAATACATTTGATCCAGGTAAAACTGGGCAAAAACTCATACTGCTCTTTCATCAAGTGTGCACATTTATGCACATTTTCTTTTTTTTTTTAATTATGCGATTCAAACTTGGAGTACAGATAGCATTTAAAATATGATTTGGGGATCTGTAACCTTTGCTGCTTTAGTATTAATCAGGAGTGTGGAGAAGGTTGACAGATGTAAAAACTGCAAATGAAATGTGAAATGCTATTTGCAGTTGCAAGTGGTTTGGTGAAGAACCCATCAAAACAGATTTATGCCTTTCCAGTCTTCGAGCCCCTATACTTGATGTCTGTCATGCAGCTACAAAAAAAGTCCCTCTTCACAGGGGATTGGAGGAATGCAAATACCATCGTCTAAGCTAAGCAGACTTTATCCGTACGTAATCCACACATTTTACCCGTCTCAAACTCAAATTTCAGTTCTTGATTGATAGGCTTTCCCGGGAAGAAACAGATTATGGGGGTTGTAAGAGAAAACAATCCCATAAATTCTAGTCAATCCACAGCCTTTATGATTTTGAAAGACATTTCAGTTAAGTAAGGGGATCCCTGAATTAGTGTCGTGTTCCTTGGTTGAGTCATGGGGTGCTGGGCTCTGATGATGTCTGTATGTGTCCAAATCGATATAACAACCATAGTACAAGTAATTATTATTCAGTGCACTGAATTAGCATTGGGTGCCTTTTACCACTGATAATACAACAATCAATCTGATTATAGAGCTAAAATTCTAAAACAAGTCAGGAAAAATATCTACTTCAGTCTTCAGAATTGAAGTTATAAAATTGCTTTCACCACCCAGCACCCTCAGTTTTACAAATATACCACCATTAACATCACACTTGACTAGTGTATTCACTGGTGTAAGTTTTTTTCCAGTTGACTCACATTTTGGTTTGATTTTCATTGATATAAATTTTATAATATGAACATCAACTGGTTGTATTTTCAGATTAATGATGATGATGATGATGATGATGATGATTATTATTTTTATTATTATTATTATTTGTTCAATTGTAATATATCTTCATTTCCTAGTGCACAGAATCATATTAACGCAATTTTCCAACATTGCCATTCTAATATGTGGTTTAGTTTATGATTGCATGGTGATTGCAGCACATAAATGGCTTTACAAATCAGTGGATGCACAGCAAATCTGCTACTGGCATTGTGCATGCGTTTATTGAGCTGTCACAACCAAATTAGGGGAAAAATGGCAAGTGAATGGGTAAGTTATTATGTAACAGTGGCTTCCTGAAACTGCAAATGCAGCACACAATAGTACATAGGAAAATATCTAAACCAAAGAACAAATTTCAAATGATAAAGTATGCTTGCTAAATATTCTGCTAAATGAACAGGTTGTCACAGAATAACAGTCTTTTTAATCTTAATTTTAATTGGTGATGTAATGAATGCAAGGGTAATTTGACCAATCACGAATGAGGTTATCATTTCATCACTTTAAATGGGAATGTAGCAAAATTAAATGATGGAAGTAAGTCATACTTCTGACCATCTGCTGGGGTACAAAGGTTGCCTTGTAAGAAGGTCAGCAAGAAAAAGAATTGAATAACTAAGATTAAGACAAAACCACAAATACTAATATCATAACCACATTTAAATATTAAACACATAGCGTTAACAGTTGAAACAACAGATACCCATGTCTTTCTGTCTCTTTTTCTCTCCCTATCTTCCTCTTCCCCTCCCTCCCCAAAACTGCCCTTTGAAATTTAGCCATTTCCTGCCCACTCCAATCCAAGGTCAGAGCGCTAGCCAAGGTCAGAAATAGCTCATGATGTGATGGTATCCCAATGCATTAGACTCACCAGAGGCACAGACTGACACTTTGGCCCGTGCTGTTTCCTCTGCTAAATAGTTGACGTGTGAATGCCTTTGTTGCTCATTGTTCAGACAACACTTAAGACGGCCAGAAAGATTTGGTCACATTTGGTCTGGCAGCTGTTAAATTGCATGCTGTGGATGTTGTCTAGAATCCCGAAATGTTAAATTGCAAGGCTTGTGTATTCTGAAACTGGGTCGGGGAAAGTACTTTACATTTAGATCACCCTTTTGCTTACTGTTATAGAATGAGCAGTGATCATATTCACCCATAAATCCATTTCTTTATTACCCAACCTGCTTTTTAGGAAGAAAAAAGTGTTTTGTGAGCATCTGGAACTGAAATATACCACTCTTTGCAGATACATTTGTTTTAATTAAAGATGCATCTTCTTTTCTTTTTTGAATAAGCAAGTTTGAACATATTAATAAGTCATGCCAATAGCTCAAAAAAGACTTAATTAAAACCTGTTTAAAGTGGTTGTCTGCTATAGAGTTTAGGGATTCCCTTATCTTTCTATGACATATAATTAATTGCATTGATATGGGACTATAAATGAAAAGAAAATGTTAATATTGTTCAAGTGAAATTAAGCATTTGTGCTTGAATTAGTTCTAATTTCTCCACTGTTTGGGTCAGCATTTATGGCAGATCATTACATTCTGAGATAATAATTCTGAATCAGATTAAGTCATCTTTAATGAACTGGTCAAACTTTGAATTGATTTTGGAACGGAAGGAGGGGGAGTTAATGAGAGGTCCCCAATGTGCAGAAAAGTAATTTAACATCCTGCAAAAAGGAGAAAAGATTGAGCAATTTTCACCAACAATTTGGTTCTTGAGCTAAAATGGCTGCTTTCTTTAATTTGATAAAGCAGCTCAGATATTAATAAAGCATGACCTCAGTCTGAATGTGTTTTTGTACCAGGATTACATGGGCACAGAACATAGGCAAGGCAATGCGAGCGGAATTTTTTAGCCGAAAAAAACATTTCAGCCGAATCCATTTAGATTTCAGCTGCTGACAAACACAGAAATGTCATGCTGTCCTTTTCTCCCACTCTTGCTGTCTCTCAAACTCACACTCTTTCTTTGTCTGATACCACTCATTCAGACAGGAAAAGTCACTTGCAGCTACAATGTACAGCAGCAGTACCATAGCCGCATAATATTTGTTTCAAGTCATAAAATCTGACGTTATCATTTACAATATCACTTATATTATTTTACAACTACAATTTCAGTGCACTATAAATACAAATGTAGCTATCAGTGTTTGTGACAGATTGTTCATTGCTATCTTGAAATTTGAAAACTATAATCACAATATTCCCTCTAGAAAATGGGATAGCCACAAAAACAAATCCGAAATAATGAGGAGTAAATTAACACCAATATATAGGAGGTTTAACAGTGTATAGGGTTGAATATTGAGTTGTATTCAGACCTTAATCATATTAGATTGAGTGAAGGAAAGCACACATACACTCCCCTGTAAAATGTGTTCTGTTAGCACCTGCTTATTCATGCTCTGCAATCCACTATCTAAGACTTGCAGTGGAGCGGGTGCAGGCAGACTGCAGATGGTCGATTGACCACCACTGACACTTGTGCACAGTGAAATGCAGACGTTCCCACTGGCTGAAACCCTCCCTTCCTCGGTGATGCTGCATCCATTTATTTGCCTGCAGGACATTTAAGCATAGTCAGTAATGGCATGAGACCAAGAGGTGAATCCACCCAGTGGATTAATAGGATAAGCCACCCATCAACACTAATTATCACTTTTTAAGAACCCTAAGGTCATCACCGCATTACTTTTGCAAATGTTGTCCTTCATATAAGAAAACAAACAGTGCATTCACCTGGCACAACTGTTAGATTTTTTAAACAAGATTTGGGGTATATCTATTTTAACATCTGAATACAGACAGTGTTGAATTAAGTTGTCTTTAATAAATTGATATTTGTATCTCATTTGTGCTTATTGAACATTTATAAGGACTGCAGCACAGAGAATATGAACCATTCATTGCAAAATCATGCATTAGAATTTACTTATTATATTGGAATAGCTTGTCATAACAAGGTCAAAGTCATTAAACATAATGTTCCAGCTTCCTCGAACAATCAAATTTAACCAGCTCACACTGACTATAGCACAATTACATTTTTAGTAACTTATTTTTTTTTTGCACAAATTCCAGGAATTGAAAATATCTTTCAATGAGATATCCAGTTTAAATAGTCATATCACATTGTCTCATTTCAGTGTGAGCTTCAGAGGGAATATCCAAATGAGAGAATCACTCATTAGATCATGTAATGTAATTTAATCTAATCTATCAAAGATTAGGCTACAGTAGAGTGAAAAATATGAATAAATATAATTTTCTTCCCTGATGTGCAATATCTTCTCAAGTTTTTTCTTTGCTCCAAAGTACCCCCAAACTAATGTCCATTATCCATTTTTATGAGAAGATTTGATTTGACAGTGGCGATAAGCTAATATCAAGATAAATAAATGAACACAAGGAGCAGTGTTACTGTGGCTCTTTTCAGAAGAGTCTCTCTTTGAGTGCAAGGCCATGATAATGCATACAACCAATTTTCAAATGAGATAGGTCACAAGTGTATGACTGCAGGTCAGGAAGTGGAATATATTTGGAGCAAGTAATTTTATCTTTTTAACAGACAAATGAAAAATCTCTGAACAGAATGAAAATGATACATGGGATTTCTTTTCTGTTATGCTAATATATTTCCTCATTAGAATAGAATTCTATTTGTTTAATTTAAGAGCTATCCCTATTGTGTTAGCACTCTGCTGATGCGATGTAGATGAAAACGTTGGAAATAGGGCATTCAATGAGAAATGAAGTTGTGGCACTTTTTAAGCTCCCAGAGATCCAACTCTCTTGTTTGATCAGCTGTTGTGTTCTGGGAAGAAATCATCAGGAAGTTATATTAGCTTTTGAAACTGTGGCCTTAATCAAAGACAGATACTAGAAGGGGGAGTCAGAGCCAACTGTGGGGTGAAAGTAACTGACTATATTTTGTTAGTGAGTATATTGTTCTCTTTGCTTTTCACATGTAGAATCAGTCTAAAGCATATTGTAATTTAAGTTGTATATTTCTTTGGACATATAGCCTTCCATGACAAACATGTGAATACAGACTTTTTTTTTAACCAGCAAGCTCACAAAGTCTGACAAGCTAATGTTGATTAATAAGCCTGTGGCAGAAAAAAAGAAAACAAATCCAAAATTCTCGAATTCAAACATTTTAATCTAAGTGAATATTTTTAACCAATGCAAATTCTTGGTCTTAATGGTTTCTTCCCTCTGTGTCAGAATTTGTGCTCACACCTCTTTGTGTGTCAGCCAATTAACATACTTGTTGGATCGGTATTTGTCAGTCTGATCCTAGTGCCAGTTTGATGCACAAGCTATTTTCAGAATATTCTCAACAGATTTATATGCATTTTATAACTTCTAATGTATGTAAGGCATGGGGGAAAATGCTCTTCTGGGGGAAAATGCTGGGAGCATGTTCTGGTTTTCCTGGTGGAAATTACACCTGTACACAGATGTTCACAAACTACTTAATTCCTCTTCAGTTTTGGACCTAAATATCATGGTGTTTATCATAAGACTGAGATACACAGTAGTGTATTTTCTGTCATCTGCTGTTCAATAACAGGGAAACTGATTCTTTCTGCTCTGCTTGGTAGTAATCTTGTATTTTTTGAAAACTACAGTGGGCAGTCAGTATTAGGGGTGATTGCGTCCAACTGTCCAAAAGCAGTTTTCTGAGGATATTTATGCTGATAGTCTATGCTGAAGTTTTATTGACGTTTATTGACATTGGACATTACATTGATTTCTGGGATTCTGACATTCCTTCTGTATGCCATATCTGGCATGAACTACTGTAACTCCTATACAGATCATTTTTCTCACTGTCTATTAATTGTGATTGGGACTGAACATTTAGACTGGATTTAACACAACATAAAATACATAGATCAACTCAGAATTGTATTTATTCTCATTATTGTTGTGGTTGTTATTATTGAGATAATCAGAATGGTATCTTGTATACTGCATAATACTGATATTAAATGTAATATATGGAAAACACATTTACTACATCAGTCTCATTCATCCTCCAACTTCCTCTTCAACCTGTGTTCCCAAAGTAAAATGCCCTCCATATTACTAAATTGTGGTCATTATCATTTGTTAAAAAAGGAAATAAAAAGGTTTGAAATGTCTCTTCAATGAAACCTGGCAACTCCAAGGCTCCAAACTCAAAGACACAAAAGGCTTCTCACTGAGTACAAATGCTTTAATTATATCCTAAAAATGCAATTTAGCAAATGATAGCTAATAAGGCAAATAATAGCTTTGTTAAACTATAGTTCTTACCCAGAAGAGTGTCTTAGCTCTTTGTATGACAAAGCCTTGCACACAATTTCTCACAAGCAATATTCAATGTCTTTCATAAAGCGCACTTAAAGAGACCCTTTCTATCATGAAAAGAAAAGGGCAGAATTCATTCACACAAAAGATTGCTTTCAAATGAAAAAGATAGTGGTGGAGATGGTCTGCATGCAAATCAGTTTTGTCAAATTGAATTTTAATTGTCATGATGAATTGTACATTAGCAACTAATAATGTCCAATTTTATTTAATTGTGTAATTTTTAATTGATTAAACTTCTAAAGTTGTCAAACAGTTAGTGGAAATGGCATAGTAATTGATGGTAGTAATTTAGACTGGGCTGGCAGTCATATTACAGTTTTCTAAACCATGTTGACAATAAAACAATAGAATGCTCCTGAACTTTTAAACTATAAAGGCTATAAAATGATGCTAGATTCTTCAGTTAAAAATTAAATTAGTGAGTAGATAAAACAAAAACAAGAAAACAGCTCCAACAAATACTGACTGCACTGAAATGCCTTTGCATATCATTTGTAGCTTCTGCATGGGACAGAGCAAATGAGAAAAAAGAAAGAAAATTCAGACTTAAAAGCAAAGTCAACTTTAATTTGACAACACTGACAGAAATAGCTTGACTCTTGAATGTAGCCTAGTGTGCATAGACTTATCACATTTTATATCTGACACCGATGCGAACTTGAGTATCATCCTTAGAGAGTTGATCCTGGGAATTTTATTCTGTTGTGACTGTTGCAAAAAAGGGAGAATATGATTATGTTACAGAGAGTTATGTGCGACTAATCTGGTCATTTGGGCGCCTGCAGCAATTTTGTGTCAGCCATATATGAAGTGTTGTGTTCTGCCACAATGGCTGTACGGTTGAGCTGGGACACTGCAGAGTGAAAAGAATTGGATGATGCACAAGCTTGTTTATGCTGTCTTGGATTGATGGAGGATGTTGCAGTGATAAGCCAGGCTTATAAAAATGCCTGGGCTTTCCAGATCAGGAGAAATGAGAAAAAAGTAGAGTAGAAAAGAAAAAGTTGAATGTGGCTGGGGTTGCAAATGGGGTTGGTTGAGAAACAAGGCAATAGAGAAACTAGAGGACAAAAGACAGAGCAAAACAGTTATAACGTACATACTAGGCGACAACTAAAAGTTCTGTCATTTGGTGTGTGAGTGTACATGGGTTGTGTGTGTGGGTGTTTGTGTGTGTGTGTGTGAGAGTGTATGTGTGTTGTGTGTGTGGGTGTTAATGTGTGAGTGTATGTATGTTGTGTGTGTGGCTGTTTGTGTCTGAGCGTATGTGTGTTGTGTGTGTGGGTGTTAATGTGTGAGTGTATGTATGTTGTGTGTATGGCTGTTTGTGTCTGAGTGTATGTGTGTTGTGTGTGTGGGTGTTAATGTCTGAGTGTATGTGTGTTGTGTGTGTGGCTGTTTGTGTGTGAGTGTATGTGTGTTGTGTATGTGAGTTTTTGTGAGAGCAGCTCTTTCTGTGTAAGCATGTTGGTGAGTCTGCAGACAGCAGTGAGCAGTGATCTCCTCTCTGCCAGGCGGCGGTCTCTAGCGATGGCTGTAAGAGGACACAGCTGTGTAATGAGGTGACGCAGTGCAGCTGTGTCCTTGTTCAGCCTCAGCGCCCACACCCCTGTCCCCTCTTCCCTGCGTGGGCGACGGAAGCACTATCCCTGGCCTCAGGGGCCGCCAGCAGACATGATACAGCGATCCCGACTGCGCGGTTCATGCTCCTTCTATTATTCCACCACTGTGTTCCTCTGAGTTTACATACTGCTTTTATTGCTTCTATTTGCATCCCATTGCTTCTGATCAACACTGACACATGCTGTGGAGCAAATAGTTACGGGCGGTATTTCAAGCATATTTATCTGAAACATTTTCCATATTTGTTGCTCTGTTTTATATATCTGTGCCACCTACAAAGCAACCGAAATTGCCTACATATTCTTTCTGTGCATAGATATATTTTGAGTTTTTGATTTATGTATTTTTTTAAAATCCAGTGTAATGTGCTGTAGTTCGTCCATGGGAACAGATGGGTGTAAAACCACCATGAAGATGGAATGACTGAAATGAGTGGCACCCCAGGTCCTAGCCTTTCTTTGTGGGACTGTTTCAGAAAGATCTGAAACCACAGGTGGACAAAGGTGGAGCACTGACATCTGGGCCTGAACACGTTCCTGCTACATAAGTGTGACCTGTTTATAAATTCATGAATGCACTCAGAAAATTCTGCTTTCCATGTAACTGTGAAGAAGACATCATTGAGTCTGAAGCATAGCCCATACTGTCCCTACTACCTGAGGTTCAGCCTGTCTTTCTGTGCTAAATATTCGCTCATTGTTTGAAGACCATTTGAAATTCTGTTTATTTGGAGTGCTTCTGCCTGCTTACAGGGGATCAATTCTATCTGAACGTCTCCTGGACTCAGCCAGCCATTATAATTCTGGCTTAGGATGATGCAAGCACCTTTAGCTCTCTCTTTTGTTTCACAGTAAATATCTTCTGAACTGCAGACACACCTCAAAATACATACTTAAATAACTCCTAAGATGTAAAACAGTATCACAGAGCTGCAGGGTCAGGACTGAAGAAGAGTCATGCAGAAAGGAATGAAGAGTTTTTGCACAGTTCCAACGTGACTTTTCATCAGAATATTAATAACTTCAAAGAGCACGCTGTGCTCTGTCCATATGGAGCTCCATCTGTTCTGAACAGCACACCACTTAACACACATGGTTTATAAAATGAATAGCAATTAAAAGAGGCTGCACCTTAAATAAATATATAATTGGATGGTAATAATGCCCCGGAACAATGTGTAGGACTTGGGCAGCAGTATACCGTACTCTTCCTGTTTTTGTTTGTTCAGAAGAACTGATTAGATTCCAGTAGAAAGGCATTATTCCACTATAACAAATGTAAAGGTAATTTAACCACATTGCTGTCCTGTGAAGTTCAAGCAAACAAATATACAGTCAGCATAAAAGGGACTCACTCACTGTGCTCTGCACCTGATTCCTTTGTGGAGCTGATTACGGTGAATTTTGCATGATAAGAAGTTCCAGCTGAAATACAGATTGCAGATGTTTGACCACAATACATTTTGTAGTCCCTCAAAAACTACCTAATGCAAAAATATACTTCTGAGGGTGAGTGGGGTTTGATGGAAATACCAGACCAGTGCCCCAGTGAACAAATGTCAAACATGGTTGTGTGTCAATCAGAGCTTTGAGCCAGAAAAGGGGAGGAAAAGAGGGAAATGATATACTGTATTTGAGCAAGTTGAACTCATAATTCTTACTTTTTAATTTTTTGATTTATCACAAGTGACCTTGTTTTTTGACTTTATGATAGCAGACGCTCTTATCTAAAGTGTATGAGAAGAAAAATGATGGGCGGCCTACACACAACACAAAATAGCTATGATTAGATGTATGAGTGGCAGAAATTACTTTCCTCTGAGTTCCGGATGCTGTACAAAAGCTGCATCTATACTTCAGCTAGATGTGTAAACTTAAAGCCCTATGGATCACTAGCATTGACTGTAAGGTAGAATAAAAAACAAAAAAAATATGATTCTCTGTACTGTACAGCTATGTATCTGAGAGATGTGTATATTATGCAAAGCCACACCGAATTAGAATAGCATCCTGCAAAGATGAAGGGGAAATGTCTGCTGATGCTGAATCAACACTCTCGGTGTAGATTCCTGAGAGCTCAGGCAAGGATGAACTGCACCAGACATCAAAACCAAGTGACTGTAAGAAACAATGCTGCCTTCAGTCTGATGAGGGAATTGAACATAAAAGCATAAGATCATAAGCATACGTGAAAATGAGGACAGGCCATTTGGCATATCTTGGGCTTGCCATTTACCTTCAGTCTTGATAGCTTTGAAAACCATGTCAAGCCTGGATCAGTCCAAGAACTCTGGCTCTATTTCATGATGTTCCAAATAAATGCAAGCAAGCCACACAAGACATAATTTGTTGTTGTAAAGGCCTGACTGAAGGTTGCTAGCACAGTGTGTCACATTTATTCAGTAATCCTTTGATATCATATACCAATGCTAGAGCATGTTTGTTTTGGCTGAATTCAACAGACTGGGCATGTCTGAATCTTCAGAGATACAATTTCTATGTACGCTTATGAATAACACTTAGAAATAACTTGCATGTACTGTATATATCACATCTAAGTGATTCTGTCAGAATACTTCAGCGTGCCAGTGAACTGTTGTCCAGTCCACCCCTACCTCCCACTGCAGCTGTCTTTGGCTTTCTGACTGTACAACTCTTTCTTCTGAGCTCTTTTTCATACTGCAGTTTTGGAAAATGTTGATTGTGTGTATTTCACTGTTTGCACACGCAAATGCATATAAACAAAGCCTGGTGTATTTCTGTTTAATTACTTAAATTATTATTATTGAAGAATTTCTGATGATAGTAAAAAGACAGCATTTTTCTAATACTAATGGCAAAGCCAGGGGTTTATGAAATTTGATGTCATTGGCTACAGTAAGTGGAGTAAGAAAGCTATGAACCTATGCTTAGCACATCAGGATTTCAGGATCCTGGCACTACCCAGGATAAAATCATCAGCCTGTTAGAGGACAAAAGCTTCAACAAAACAGATATTGTGGTCATGCTGGGCCAATGTTTTTGTTTCCAGAAAAAAAATCAAATAAATGAATTGAAAACTGAAATCATTTGTTACATACACTCACACATACACACACACACACACACACACACACACACACACACACACACACACACACACACACACACACACACACACATAAACACACATGCACGTGTGCACGCACACACACGCGCACACCAAAATGAAGTAAATTTCATTAAACTGAAACCGTGACAGCATCACTTTGATTTGTGTGTTCTTTGAGGACAAGAGACCAGCACCTTCAGCTGGAGTCATTAGAGAAATTTAAACCCAAATTAAAAGCCCCAGACCTTAATCGGCTTTCTTTTGTGTCTTCTTTTTGTTTCCTTTAGGTAAGTGAGAATTGGATTTCCTGACAGTGTTCCATGGCACAACAGTGATGGCTATCCAGCACTGCACACCTCGCTGGGTCTTTGTCCTCTTTGATTCATGATGTTCTCAATGTAGTTGCAAAGCAGAAAAGGTTTGGTTCTTTTATCTGTGTTTGTATTTGCCCAGATCTGGCTTTCAGCCATGCTTGCTCTTCATTTTGCCTTTCATTTATTGCAAGGCCCTGTAAACAGCTGGTCTTCAGTGTCCTTAAGTTGAATTTGAAAAAGCCTTGCCATTAAACCCCTGTTCTGAATGCAATTTCCACAAGCTGCCTATCCAGGTAATCCAAATGAGGGAATGATATTGATTGAAACAGTGTGGGTTATAGATATATTAATGAAAAATGATAAGTAACCACCATAGAATCATGAACCCTTTCATTTGATTACCACAGAAGCAAGAGATGAAAAAGTAGAAAGTTCTGAAAGTTTGTAGGAGGAGTGGTGGTCGATCCACCACTGTTAATGGTGTTTGATCGGAGACTAATCGCCATAATGACGTGCTCCCAGCCCACGCGTCTCACACGCAGAAGCCCCCCCCCCTCCTCTCGACACACTGATGAGCTGGTCTGAGGCAGCCATCAATGTGTTCAGCACCTTTCTGGGTATTTCTGACTTTCTTCCATCTTCCACTTCAGAAAATCAGTAGACAAAGTACTCAGCACCTGTCCTTCAGGATGTGGCATGCAATTAACAGGAGAGGAGGAAATGGGTATGATGTGTTGATTTCTCCATGAGGGACATGAGTGCCCTGCTTTTCAGACACTCTGTCCTTGTGATTGCTCAGCCAGTAAAAATGTGCTTTTGTAAAACTAGATGCATGGTGATGCAACCTTTCAAGGTCAATTCCAAATGAATTGCACTGAAGTGAGTGACGCATCAGACATTCATTTGCATGCCAGTCTAATTTGCTACATGGACATCTGTAAAAATGCTAGACATGTCACTTAATAGGAATGCAGTGGACAGCATTTCTCAAAAGATGAAAATGAAGGCAGTCTGTTCCGGAGAACCTGTAATCATTTCCATCACTTTTTTCCCCTCAAACCAAAATTATTTTAAGCTGTGTTAAATTGGGAGGGGGGCTCAGAGTACAGTTCTTCTTTTAAACATATTTGAATATTATTCCAAGCTGGATCCAAGTGGAACAATACAAGACCTAAAAAGACTGAAGTGCTTTTGGCAGTAATTATCCTGATGAATCTGATCTCTGACAAGATTATAGCCATTTTGCTCCAGGTGCATTTGAGAATGTGCTGTTGAAAATGTTTTCCATCAATACTGCTTTGTCTGGCTGAAAGAGGAATTCTATTCACTTCACGCCTGTTCTTCTTCTCCTCCCTGTCATCTCACCAGGTTGTCCGTGACAGGCTTATGTTTGCTCTCCTCTAAAATTGCAAACGCAACATAATGATTATACTTTAATATTTTAGAAAGCAGGGTGCAGGTGCAAAAATGCTCACAGCTGAACATTTGAGTGTGCAGAAATTACTGGTGTCATTGTCACAGTGTCTGCTCATTGTCATAGTATCTTGATTCCATCATCACCTCTAACCTTCATTATTCTGCTACCCTTAGTGAAAGTCCATTGTGGCCAAATTAAATAGATTTATTGCAAAGAATATATTTGCTGGTAATACAGAAGAGAACTAAAATAAAATGGTTTCATGCACTCTGTACTAAATTCTACTATAAACAAATACATTTTTTAGAACTATGAAATATGTGTCTAGTTAAACTTGGAATATGCCACAGTATGGTGTATTTATAGTACCTCAATAAGTGTTGCAAAGTAAATTCAGCATAACCCTTGTTATTTTCTTACTTATGTGTAACCTATTTACTTTTAAAATACATAATAATTAAGTTCAAATTTATTAAAAACACATAAGACATCCTGTATTCCATGTGATTGTTAGTGTTTAACATTAAAAAAAAAAAAAAAAAACATGTCAAGTAAGATATATAAGCAAGCATTTACATTGACTCACTTTACGTGAAGTGTTTAAGTAAACCCTGCTTCTCAGAAAAGAAAATCAGTTCAATTAACAGCCAATAACTAAGTGACAGCACTTGACCTCTTATGATCCCATGGTTTGACTGCAACTTTGTGTCTCACTTGAATTGAGAAAAAGTACATTGCTATGAAGCTTTGAAGCATACAATTGGTGTGTGGTTTCCTCATGAATGTAAATGGAGAATCTCTTGCTTCTGAGGTTCAGCTTTAGGCCTTCAAACTAGTGTGTCCTGACTGTCTTGCTGGATTACAGTAATGAAAGAGTGTGGAGCAGTTTGTGTCTATAGGTGTGGGAACAGCCTTAACTCAGGTCTTTTTATTTTTAAAGTCATTAGCAAGGGCTTTTTGATGTATGCTTATCAGTGCTTGAAAAGAGCCAGAGGCGTAGGACAACTCAATTGCCATATCGACTGCCGATATCTCATGGTGAAAAAAGTAAGGAGCATTTCAGTCCGCGAGCTGTCTTCCAGACCACGACGGAAGAGGCTAGTGGTGCTTTCAGATTAAACGGTGTCTCAGGACAAATCGACATGGCCCAGAGTTTAATTCCATCAGCGAGCTTTGTGTGTGCAAGCCATGTGACACCAGAGGAAGCGAAGGCAAAGGAGAATATGAGCGCTGATGACTAGTTAGGCCACCGATGAGTTTATTCAAGAGTCCCTTGCAACGCGGTCAAATCGCTCACCCATACAAAAAATTCTCTGTTCAGCACCTTTCAATTTCTTTGCAGTTTACTCTCTTTTTTGTGTTTCTTTTTTACAAATATCACTGATTCATTATACCAACTGCTTAAGTCTTTAAGCAGAAGAATTTGTATTATTTGAGATGTCCAGGGTGAGTTCACATTGGCACATTGATGTGGTGAGAATTCGTAGAGCTGAATGATTGATTCAGCTTCAATTTTACATGGTTTTTATATTTTTCTTCAAAAAATATGTGTTTTTAAAACTTAGTGGCCCTTGTGTTAAAACATTTTTTTAACAAAATCCATAATTCCAACTTTATTAATAGAAAATAAGGTAAAATCCATTAGCAGCTGAAGATATGTAATGGCATGTGTATGTATGCACATTGTATGCATGTGTTTATGTAGATGTGTGGCTCTTGGCTATATCAGTAATGCTTTTACGGTATAATGTAGTTAAGTTGTGGTTTTAAGTCATGTTTCTTCAGTAAGCTGAGGGCTCAAAGAGGAGACTGGAGTCAATCATTTTCACACTCATCATCTGTTATATCTTTCACATGTTTAAACAGCATAAAACAAAAATATTATATTATATCAAAGGCATTATCATGCACCAGTATGTAGTCTTCTCAAATCAGGATCTTATATATGTGGTCATGCATGAGGTTCTGGAACCAGTATATATTAATGTGTTTCTGCATACTGAGACTTCTAATTTAGGACATAATTAAATGAATTAAATTAAATTAAATGATGGGGGACTGCAAAGTAACTTCATTAAGAAAAGCTTCAACTATCAGACTTGCTTACTTGTTTCTGAACAATCTATGGACACATAATTCTTTGAAGGTGAGTGTCATCATCAATGACTGGTGTATGCTTTCTTACATTCACGCTTCCATATGGCATTTAGGGGGTGAGTCTTTAATTGATTAGGGAGTATATAACAAGGCTTGGAGAATGGTGTTAGCCCTAGAAAATGTACTGCAGAAAATCTGTGTCAATTTTAGAGAGAGAACTTTTACTAAAAAATGTAGGGTGTGTTTAGAGAGTAGAGCAGGCATAAGGGAAGAAAGTCTTTCAAGTGCAGAATAGAATATTCATTGAAGCACAAGTGGGAAGAATAGAATTTATCTATATAACAAAAAAAAAAAACATTCTCCAAGGGGTTAATGTAGTGGTCCATTTTTTGGAATGTGCTTTGTAGTATTGTCACAGAGGATATTCAAACTCATTACCCAGCAGGCACAAGTCCTCTACTCAAGAGCCTGTGGGGAACACAGCTGCTCTGTTGTACAGCACGACGTCTAAGCAGGATTTTTTCACAAAATAGATATTAAATGTTAGCTAATGTATGTTTTTACCAATCAGACATTTCCTGGAAACCTCAGACCTGCCAATTCTCTGGAGTGTAAAGGGGAATGCCCTCAGAAGACATGGTGATTCTGAATATCTGTAGAAAATAATCAAAACTTTCTTTCTGCTGAGGAAATCAGGTGTATGATTGAACTTGCAAAAAGAAAAGGAGAAGAAGGGGCAAAACCGTCTCCATCACTGAATTCATGTACAGGTTGGGGTACAGAGAGTGGGCAGCACAGCACAGAGGGTGAGAACAAGGTAGCCAGCCAGCGGGGGATCTTTTTATTCCATAGAGAAAGCATGTCTGCCTCAGGGGACTGGCTGTACATGTAGAAAGTTGAGTGGCAGAAGCTGAAGAGTTTCAGCTCATGCTGGAGGAGCTCTCACCACTTTCCCTCGCGGCAGTCTCTGCTGCATGCTTCAGATAGCCACCACTAAAATTATCTCTGTATTTTGAGGCATGCAAAACAGGGTGTACCCACAGGAATTTTCTTAGTCAAGGTAGTGCCATGTTGTTTATGTGGAGGGTGGGAGTTTATATTACAGGGGTCCTCGACTTACGAACGAGTTCCGTTCCTACGACTTGTCGTAAGCCAATTTTCGACGCAAGTCGGAATTTATACCTAAATTATACCTAAATTAACACCTTAAGTCACTCACACTGTGCACACAACACATGAAGGACATATAAAATACAGTAATTAAATGAAATATTATCTTTATTTCTTATCTTTATTTCTCTGGTCGTATTTACAAACCAGGTCGAAACTAGGTTTTTAAAGTAATTTATGGGAGTGCGTCGTAACCATGAAACCGTCGTAACTCGAGACCGTCGTAACCCAAGGACCTCCTGTATTTATTATTTTCATTGCTGTAGAATGGAAGTAAACTTATTGGCTGCTCCTCCGTCAGAAAATTGTGCTTGTACGGCAAGAATGACAGCAACAATAGGTAAGCATCTAAATGCTGAAATATACATACTCACACAGTTATAGTCCTCATCACTAATTGCTTAATCAACTGTCTCAGGATAGCTGTCCCATTCCATCCACTAAAAGCTTAGCAAGTAAAATGTAACTGAATATTTTGAAAGGCTCTACACTCTACCAAATGAACAATTAGCTAGTTAGTTATATTTACAAGCTCCATGCAGTAAATAAGTGACAGACAAATATTCTTATGTATAATTCTGGTGCTATCATGTTAAAGATTTTGTGAAAGCAGTAATAAAAAGGCTGAGAATGACATTCTTACAGCAGCTGGATTGGGTCTGGGCCTGACTATCTTGGCTCCAGGTATAAATGTGGTTCTCATATGAATACTTCACAGTGGCAACCCTCGCTCATGGCAGAGTGAAGGAAGTGGTCCCCCTGTGCCACCCACCCTGTGGAGCAGTGTCACATCTGCCTCAGAGAAGATGTGGGGAGTGTTGGGTGAAATGAGCTCTGAAAGGAATGACTCCATTTCTATAACGAGTGGATTTACGAGCCGTGGAATGAAAATGTTCTGCTCTGTCAGAAATTTCAGCTCAGTGCAAACATGCAAAAACCTCACGTGGGGCATTCATTAAAAGGAAAACACTGACATTTTCCTTTTAAGCTGTGAAATGTCATTATGCTTTTGTGGCTTTAGCTTTTTTAATACATGCTAATGTTTAGCAGCTTGTTGTGTTCTTTTGAAGTGATTCCTCTCTAGATTGGCAACGTTTTAGAAGACCATTTTTTGTGCAATTACTTGAATTGCTAAGAGATCTTTTGTCATTTTCAGTAGGTGGAGCAAATACTTCCTCTATTTAAACAGCATTTTCCATGGACTATGTCCATGTATTATATTTGTTGCACACCTAAAGAAATATATTTCCCCAGTATGCTTATATCTCACCTCATTTGTGCTTTTTGTAATTTTTATTTAGTTTGTGTCCAGGTTGGTGTTGATTCAGGAATTGTGTATTGTGTCTGTAAAGAAAAAACTTTCATGTAGCCTACATCATTTCATCATTCAGTATTCAGAGATAAGGGCCAAAATTCTATTACATTTTAATGAGGTGTTCATTTTGTTACTAAAATACCAGCCTTTCATCAGAGATGCTGGAGGTTTTTTCAGTGATGAGTCAGACCAGTGGGGGTGGGGGGCTACCTTCATGTCATGCCCTCCCCACCTACCACCCCCATTTTATTGTAAATTAATATATTTCAGTGCTTAGGCTGAACAGTTGGATTTAAACTGACAAAACCAGTCAAGCTAACACATAGTCATAGACAGAGATATTTGTTTTTATACAACACAGTATGAAACTGATGAAACTGTAATGCTAGAGCAGGTCGAACAAGGGGAAAGTGAACAGCTACATATATTTCCCTTTTATATATATATATATATTATATATATATATATATATTATATATATATATAATATTTGGTAGCTTAACTTTGAGCTGCCACTTCTATTAGCACGTAACATAAAGTACACAGTGATTTGTATTTAATATAGTCACATGTTATATGGGCTGCACAACCCAAACTCTACATCCTATGTATATGAGTGGCCCACGCTCTCATGGTTTCAAAAGATCTTTTAAGTTCAACCAAGATCATTCTGTCCATTATTTTCCTCAAACAAGTATAAAAAATGAACATACACATATAGTTCTCTCTCCCACTAAAAAGCACAGTGCCATTAAGACACAGTAGGAAGAGCCACATGCCAAGGGAGCACAAAACTGTGATTAAGCTAAATGAATAGACATAGTAAAATGGCCATAGGCTTTGCAATTTGTCATCAGCACAGAATACTTTTTGTTTCTGCATGTTCTTACAAAATGAGGGGCACTCACAACACAGATTTGTTTTGAGTCGAGAGCTTGAATGATCCTTTATTCCCCTTCAGGATCTTCTCATAAGCACAAACTGAATTCTCTGCCCATAATATCCTGCCACTGGTTTCAGCTGATTTCATATGCACTCATAGGCGAGAGACATGCTTCCACATACACACAAAAAAGAGCTTTGGGACAGGCATATAGAAAACAGATATGTTCAGCGCAAGATGATGTGATTTGAGCTTTTAGTTTGGTGATTGGTTTTTTTCCCTAGATGTTATTCTATCATTTAAAAAGAAAAACTTCTACAGCTAAACAAAGTTTCACTCTTAGCTTGACTCACTATTAAATTCAAAGGTAACATGCTAAAACTACTGGAGCTTCTACAGAGTCAGATGTGTGAGTGGAGCTATAATGAGCTGTCAGTCATTGATTTCTTACAACCAATCAAAAGTTTTCCAATCCACACAAAAACCCAATGACTGGTTCAGCTCCATCATGTACTATTGTTATGTGGTGGCTTCACCCATTTGTGGTGTCATAAAGCTTCACTCTGTCATCGTTCCAAACAGATGAGAGAATGCCTTCAGGATGCTAAGAATCCCCAGGGTTACAGCATGCAGTGTCTGGTGCGCTCATACCAATGTCCTTGGAGGGTGATATACACATGAATTATTCAGGTCTGCTTTTGGAGGCAAGGAGACCCCCCATAATTCTGTGCTGAAATACCCACCAGGAAGCCCGACAAGGAATCACTTGGTTGTGTCCTTGATCAGAGATACATAACCTTATTTTACTCTTCAAATAAATTAATTGATTCAGAGTCAAAACCATTGTAGAAAGAGGGGAACATGGCATAATTTCAGTATTGTTGGATGCATTTATTTTTTTACTTTATACATACTTTTTTGTTTTTTTGGGCCAGAATATAATGAATTTTAATGATGCTGAACTGTTAGCAGAACCTGTATCTGCATTTTTGCTCATTTGTTTGATGGATGTATGTGTGGGAGAATTCTGTGTTTCAGCTGTGTTTCACATTGAGTTTGAATGATACAATTTTGTCACAAGTTGTGATAACTTTCATTTGGTAGGGTTATATATAATATTGTCAAAAAAGATTACATTAATGATGTGTGGAAGTAAATGATTAACATGAGTCATTAGCTCTGTAACACTGTTATTCCTATAGCTGCCATACATGTGTCATCACATAATTAACACACCATAATTATTCAAACAGAGCAATGGCAAATATGAATGTGTAGGAGTAAAGGAAACAACAGATACACTTTCCCATCAGATTGAACCCTGCACACATATGGAACAACTGAGGTCTGATGGCTGTACTTGTGCTAGCATCATGGCCTTGTAAGAAGGTTTTGAATAATGGAGGGATTTCTCTGTAATAAACAGAGTTCCAAGTGTCACACAGGCTTAATAAATTACACTTTACTCCAAAATCTCATTACTCCCAACAGTTTCACAACACAAGATTGATGGTATTCTTCTAATTACACATGCAGTGTTGGGATGCACTTTAAAATCTAATCTTGGAAGAAATTGATCAAATTTCATCACCTGTAATTCTTCAATAATACCTGCAAATGTGTTCTCACAGATATATAAAAAACACTGCTCGCATACTCTTGATAAGAAATATGTGGATTAGCACTTCATACTGTAGCCGCGTCTGGTTGGTTACTGATTATATTAAGTTTATGAGCTGGTGGTGTTTACATACCATTAGTTTTCAAGCCCTGTCAAACAGGGTCTGAAGGTCAGGACACAACTCCATTATTGAAATGCTTAGACATATATAAAGCATACAAATGAGTTTCATTACCGCACATGTGCATGCTTTATGTCACAGCTGCAGAATAATCGAGTGAGGCCTAATCAATATCAATATACATTGCACCCATTTACAGAGACTCAGTTAGCTCTATACATGTCTACATAATATAAATGTCTGTATAAAAGTGTGTGTGTGTCTGTGTGTGTGTGTGTCTGTGTCTGTCTTTTTTTTTTTTTTTTTTTTTACCAAGGATTGGCATTATAACACATCCACCAAACTGACAGCAATGCTAACCCTATGTGGATTTAGTTGTGTTCAGATATTTAGACTGACATTGTTACCTCTGTGGTAAGAGTAGCCAGTATTCAGTAGGCATAACTGACAGCAGTTAATCATTCATTATTAGAGATGGACATAGAATATTAGTTTATCAGTTCAGGATTTTTCATGTGTACTTGGTTGCCTAGTACACATGCCTACACAAAGATGGCAACCTTTTGTGACAATTTATGGTACTGAGTGCTCATGTAGAGCTTCACTAGTCTCACTGCTTTTCCTTTCCCCTTACCTTCTCAATCCAGTCTTTCACAGCTCAGTACTATTGGCTGGCACCTCTCACTCTTCTAACTCACACCTTTTATCACTGCCTTTCAGTCTTACTGTTATGAAATACTAGCCTTTGTCTCCTGAACTGCTTTGAATATGTAAACACACTGTCCATATAGGTCATTAGGGAAGCACTGGAACTGTATTTGCCATGATATGGCCATAGATTCCAAATATTTTGAGAAGTCAGCAACCTTTTATTGCTGGATTCCAGGGGGAGGATTTGAGATAAGGCCAGGTTCTTTAGTAGTTTGGGCCTCCTCACCATGAAAATTCATAAGTCTCTGATGAATGTGGCCACAGCATTTGTATATTTAACAGTACAGGGTATATGACCTTTCAGTGTTAAATATTTGCTTTCAATCACACCCCATAGCTGATTTATTCTGCAAAGAGACTACAAATAAAAGCAATATCCTAACACTTGCGTACATTTGTGCGAAATTTCTTTTTGAAGTTGCATTCATAAAGCGCATGAAATCTGTGATGGGAGTCACAGGAGCTTACTGCCTGTGTCACTCTGTCAAGTGCTGCTCATTCACAGAGCACAGTGCCCAGCCGAGGAGATGGGGGAATGCTCGGGAGGGAAGCTCGGATTTGCATCTCAGCAGTCTTAATGGAACAGCCCGCAGTGCAGAGGGACTTCCCCACTCTCAATTTTAGGCCTGTTTTGACATTCTGCCACGGTTTTCCCCACCGTCCCCTGACAGTGTAGGGAATGGGATGGCACACATTGGATGTGAAATTCTACAGATTGCTTCCAGACGGTCCTTTAAGAACAGCGAACTTGCAGCCAGTGGGACCCTGTTCAAACAATCAATCATTGCTGAGCTCTCTCCAAATTCCAGCCGTATGGAACACTCAAAGAAATACCATATCATCAGAAACACGGCCTGTGGATCTGTCTACTGGTTCAATTTGCAAAAATATATTGTAAACGACAAAAAAAATACTCATTTCTTATTGTTGAACATCAGAATTTGATGTTGTTAAACATCTGTAGTTCTGAGTTTAAAGTACAAATTAATGTGCAATGTACATATTACATTTTATTGTAATGACTCAGTGATGACCATGAAATGCAAATGACCTTCATTGTTTATACAGAGACATACTTACACACACACCAAGCCAAAAACCACACTTACAGACTCTCCCCGACTTATGACCAATGCGACTTACGACCATCATTATACTACAACCAAAAAAATAAAAAATGATGAAATATGAGCTAAAGAATCTTAAATAAAGAGTAAAACAACAACAGAATCATATACAATACCAATTAATAAAGCTGGTTAATAAAAAATGAGATAATCATGATAGAAATTGACTAGGATAAAAGAATGCTGAACAGGTATACAACTTCTACATGCCATGCTAGCATATGTTCGACGTCCATTTCGAGATACGACCAGTCGGTCAGAACAAAACTCGGACGTGTGTTGGGGAATGGCTGTATATGACTGTAGAAGTGGGTATCTTTTCGAACAGCATTATAATAGATATGTTCCACTTTTCATATTTGTCTTTTTCTCCTTTTTTTTACTGAAGAGTAATTTGGGAAAATTAGGAACTCATTTTGTGACATATAGAAGACAAGACTGTAATGGAATCCACTTACCGTATAGATATAACAGCATTTTTTTTCCATGGAAATCAAGATTTAAAAAACTCATGCAGGAGACACCAGAGCTGCCAATGCTGGGACTGTCTTTAATCTTTCCAAGGCTTTAAAATTGCATTTAATTTGTTTTGAAAAGTTCTGTTATTTGTCATAAAGAGATTATAAATTCTGACTGCATAAGCTTTACATGCTGCTATTGATTCCACTGTTCCTTACCGCTAAGTTTATTATTGGAGCTGTCTGCTATACACTGTAAACTCTTGTTCAGGCTGGAAAGATTTGCCATTTCATTACTGCCAAAATTATTGCCTGTTGTGTGCCATTGTGAAGTAACAATCAAGTGCTATAGACAGGCCAAATGCAGTCACCGCAGAATTTAATATGCAGTCATTGGGGGTTTTAGAATGAGTTTTCATATCAGAACAACCATTGTTTTGTGTGAAGTGTGTGCATTAATACCATTACATGCGTATTTCAGCTCATATCAGAATAAGTGCTCTACAAGGAAAGTAAGAAAGGTTATGTTAAGGAAAAAATCACTTAATCAGAACCAGTGCTAAAAATGAAGAAACACCATCATATGGTAGGTAGCAGAAATGCTGCAAATGGCAGGTTTCAAACTGCCAGTGGTTGCAACCTTCTCCTGGCACTATCCTGAAATGTATTAACTGTATACATTACATTACCTGTGTTACACTAAGTGTTACATTACATTACCTGTGTTACATTAAGTGTTACATTACATTACCTGTGTTACCCTAAGTGTTACATTACATTACCTGTGTTACACTAAGTGTTACATTACATTACCTGTGTTACACTAAGTGTTACATTACATTACCTGCAGCATAAGTGTCACGATGCTTCATTCTGATACATATCTTGCTAAAGTATTACATTTTACAGGAAACTCTTATCAGGGCCCGGAAAGTAATTATCTGTTAAACAATAAATGGTCTGCAATCATAATTAAAATGATTACCATGAAGTAATCATGGTCAGACACATTACTCTCCTTTAATAAAATTTCCATTCAAAGTACCAGTAATATAAAAAGTATGAGAAAAATAATCTTACAAAATGAAATAAATAAATAAATAAATAAATAAATAAATAAATACAAATAGAGAATCTGCTTCTTTAGGCTTCATGCACATTCACAAAATAATAACAGTCACTGGTTGACTTGCCGTGTTTTAAGAAGGTCTAAAAAATTCTCTGTTCTTTTTCCACAAACATTTTGTTTCAATTTCTCATTAGTTGTATATGTCAAATAATAGCAAGTAAACTAACAATTGTTTTCTTTCAGATTATAGCTCTAGGTGTCATTAATGTTCAAGAAGCCAGTTACATTTATTACACTAGCTAGCTAGCAAATGAAGACTCAAGCACAGAATATTACACATAAGGCAGAGGGCCTTATTTTCAAAGACATATGTCAAGAGTTGGATGACATAGTTGACTCAGCTACATTAAATACAATTCCAACAGACTGTAACCTACCATGCAAAAACTGGCAAATATCAGCTGGTAAAATTTACAGTTTGGCTACTTGAGAGGGAAGACAAAGCTTTCCTCAAACTTGCAAGACATCAGGGCTACTGGAGGGGGTCCTTCCACCACCCAGCCTTTGACAGGCATCCAGCTTGTTATGGTCAGTTATGGTCATGGAGGCCTATATTTGCTAACTAGTTACATGTATTGATGATACCTATTTGTTGTTGGGGCAGGACAATATGGTTCCTGTGAGGACATTGATAGTTCACACAACATAGGGGAGGAGCAAACATATGAAAGGTTTTACATAAAACCATTTCTCTTGGTGCTCTGTGTGCTCTCGCTTTATATTCTCTCAATTGAAAAAGACCTTTAAGCAAAGGTTTTCTGCCAATGAGGATTTGTCACAGCTCTATGACAGTGAAAGTGGCATAGAAGAGAAAGTGTCTGAGACACAGGATAATGTTGAGAAGGACCCTGATTGTTGTCTCTCAACCATCAATATACATGTTACCTTCCAAAAATGGAAAGTTATTATGGTCCCTCTCCCCGCAGGGTAGACTTATTGCTGCTAATGTCATCAAAATGGTTCCAGGCCTCACCAGTTACACTGTCAGCTATGTCCAAAACAAAAAAATCAGCATTTGAGCTCTTCGTAACACCACCAATGGAAACCTGTGTGAAATTAGAAAGTAATACATCTGCAAGGAGCACGCACACACTCTCTGCACATCAGTGCAGACAAAAGGCAGGACTGTACCTTCTGTTGGCCTGTATGACAAATAATATTCTGTTCATATTCTGTCTAATCCAATGCACACATATTTGCATACATAGCACTTACAGTAGCAAAGAACAATCCCTGACACAATGCTCAAACTTACTTTTTATTGGTGTTTTTTATAAATTAAGAACTGTTATGTGTTCCTTACTGATGTTCCAATGATGATGATGTTCTGTTTTACAAAAAAAAAATCCTTATAATTCTTTGAAATTGTGTTTGTTATACCTGGGGTCTAATTGACCCCGGACATAATACATGTTACTATCCTTGATAATAGAAATTGTTTTTCTTTCCAAATGTTATGAATATCAAAAATTTGTATGAAGAAATGTAAAGCCATTAAAACACCAAAAGATCTTTATTTCCAAGAGATTTCCAAGTGAGATTTTATGGTAATTTGCATATTTTTCCATAGTCACATAATAGGAAGTTTGGATGTATACAGTGGGGGGTTGGGGGATGGATAGGGGGGTAAATGTACTTGACACACAAACTTGGGTAACAATTTTAATGGTAATCATTTTCTGTTGGTTTAAATTGCCAGAGTCAAATTGACCCCAAGAATGAAAGAAGATAAATTTGATGATAACTGTAGGGTTAAAGGTTCCAAGAGAAATCAAGTAAATAAAAGGACACAATTCCTTGTACAGAAGGGAATTCTATCTGCAAAACTGTGCACTGGAATGTAAAGAACCAAAGCACTTTACTGCTGGTTCTTTCTGCTTTCTCTAAGTGAGCTTAATTACATGGTCATGTAATGAAACTGTACTCCCTCCTTAAGGTTCTGTAAAACTGCTGTCTTAATAAACATGTATTCAAGGATACAGAGCAATGCATAATGAATCTTTTAGGTCCTGCCTGCACAGCCTGCTGTATTTACTTGATTGTTTGAGATGAATATGTACAATCACTAAATATATGCAATCATATGCTAATTTTCACTGGCAGTTCCATGCCACATAAAATCACTTTTCTTAAAAACAGGATTCAAAAGATACCATATAAATATGAATGTCAATAATTGTAATGCACGTCATGTAACATATTTCTATGATACACAGGACTTAAATATTACAGTTTTATGTACTGCATATTATGGTCTGCCTGGGAGAGGGGCTTGGGAACACTCTTTTAATCTGAAACAGACTCATCTGTCTGCATTACACTTCCCTGAAAAACAAAAGCATTGCAAACACTTTCTATGAATAATATGACTATCGCAGCCATAAAGTAAAAAAAGAAAAACCCTAGAGTCCAACAATAACCTCATTATCTATACTCTATAAAATTTTGTGTCCTGTGTCTTGTTTTCACTGTCAGTGCCTTAGCATGCAAAGCTGTTTCCCAGGTTGGCATATTCTGTATAAGCAGAGATCAGTTTTATGGCCCAAGGGTTTGCAGAATTATAATTGAGCACATTTTTATGGTTCTTTCTTGCCATTCCAAGTATTATTTTATTAAAATTATCAAATTGTATTTTTTGATCACTTGATGAAGTAAAATTATATTGAGTTACTTGTGTAGAGAAATGTCACTTGTTAGCTCTAATTGCCTCTAGATGTGTTGACAAAATAACTTAATTGACAACATGGCTTCTGTTCCCTGAGAAATAGAAGTTTCCTCTTGACGTTCGGCTTTAAATTTGAGCACTTATGGATGAATTCTCTGTTGCCCTAATTACGTCTTGCAGCAAGAATGAACGTCCTTTGCAGAGAAAATTGCTTCTTGAAAGCCCAGGCAACAGAAATAAAATGTCATCAATTTCCTTTAAAGGTGCTTTTTTTTTTCTTTTTTCTTTTCATTTCTGACATAAAATAAGTGGAACACTTCTATGGGGAATATATTTTATTTTCAAGATGAGAACACATCCAAATTGAAAAAAGAATACATATTTAAAGAATCCTTTCTAAATACTTTGAAGAGTAGCTTGAAAGATACATTCATCCTGGTCAAGAATATAATAGCATTGCACTTACTTGTTCACAAAAGGTGAACTCAAGGGTGCGTTAATGGAAATGTCATTCTTATATGGAACATTTGTTAACAAAATGACTGCCATTGATTAATCAATGTGTAATACGCATTGCTTATACATATTGTGTTCCAAGATATTTCTTAATAAACTGTAGATATGCAAGTCTCTTACAGTTGTCAAGCATAAAATACATTCAAAGGCTCATTGATGTTGTGTAATAGAAAAAATATGTTCCCATTTTCATTTTTGTATGTATTCACTTCAGGCAATGAACTTCAGGATTAAATCCAACACTATTCATATGTAGTGAATGTATTCTCTGGGCCCATGCTGGTGTGTATATTATGTGTTGGCTGCTTGATCAGGTTTGGTTGTGTAGTTGACTTGGCTTGTCCTTGCATTTGTTATTCATCCGCGACCTCAATACGGTGAAGCTGGGAGAGAATCCGATAAATAGATTTTCCACCCTGCTCCTGCGGAGTTTCGCCGGCGTGCTGTACTCCTTGGCTGTAAGGACCAGCCTTGCACTCAGTGATCCCATATTCCCCCCACTGCTCTGTCACCATCACTGCTCTGCCTGTTGAGACCCAAACCCATGTGCAAAAGTGAATTAAAACAAATGGTGTACCATGATACAGTTTAGGAATTTAGCAGCTTATCTTAACCAGAGTGACTTTAAAGGCTTACATTTTAACATACAATTATTTTATGCAGCTGGGTATTCACAGAAGTATTTAATGCTAAGTACCATGCTCAAGGGTTTAACTGCAGTGCCCACCAGGGAATCAAACCTGCAATCTCTGAGTTGCAAGCCCAGGTCCTGAAACCATTATCCCAGACTGTTATCCACATTTTAATTTTGTAAACCAAGTATCACATAGCAGACTCTGCTAATGGGCCCATCTTAATGGTATCATCAGGGCTGAGCCCAAAAGGGAAAAGTGATGAAACAGCATGAGACAGACATGGAAGGAGGGGAAAGGGTTAGGATTACAAAACCACTACCACCACCTCAGTGAGCTGGGTGTTACACTGGCACTATTTAACACGGTACATATAAAAACATTACACTGTAAGCATGCAGTCACTGGACCGTAGCTAAGACAATTGCACCTAACATTAATTGTGCATAATAAATGATGATGAAATCCAAAATAAGCCTACCTCACATTTTATCTACCTGCAATGTTTTTATTGTCACCAAACATGTTGTAGTTTACATGCAGATTTGATTCCCAGGTAATAAACTCCTATTCTGCTTTTGAGCAAGGTGCCTTAGTAAAGTTATAGTAAATACCCAGCTGTATAAATAAGTGTAAAAGTAGGTGGTCTCTCTGCTAATGAATAAAATGTAAATGCAAATGTTAGAAGATTAGATATTGATACAGCTAATCACACTGTCACATTCACCTTGTTAAACACTGGCCTGTTGAGCTTTTCTCAGGTGTGTCTAGGAATGGGATAGCCATAGGCTAAAATGAACTTAAAGCTCTGTTCTTTGTGTTCAGCGCAACCCTGTTTAAAATGGGAAGCAGGGGTACAAAGTTCCATAAGGTTGCAATAGAAAAATACAATTATTTGACTTTTTTTACTCCCTAAAATGGCCCTTTAAACCTTGCTGTTGTCAAGTGCAGAAACAATTTATCTGAGGAGCTACATGGAGGTGGGGATGAATAATAAAACAAGGTAGGTGTTCAGTGAGCTTTGCTCTCAATTATGTAGTGGATTACTGCAAACATGAATAGCATGTTAAGTCCCAGGATAAAGTTGTCATCCTCCACAAGCATAATAAAATGGTCACACAGTGTGATTAAATATACAATAATGTTAATAAAAAAAACCTGTTATCCAATCATATAAAATATGTATTGTTTGAATAGCACTAGTCTAAATGGTCATAATTTCAATATGTAATTTATTGTTACCTTTAAACAATAGGATTGCTTTTTTCAGTAATGCGAGAGAAGGTAGTAATTGAAGACTTAAAAAGTGTAGCCACAGTGGCCTCTGGGGGACAGAGGTGGTAGTGCATTATTTTGTTGAGCATCTGCTTCATTGCACCCTGCGGATCCTGGGTCAGTAGGCAGGGGCTAACCACTTTCCATGACGTTATTGATGATGATCAGAACAAGGAGGTGCAGCCCCTCCATAATATAAATATTAACTTAATTGTTATTTTGACACTGCTAGATCAGGAAACTGTAACTGTGAGGCCAAACAATACTGCATCTCAGATTTGGGAAATAATCTGTATATATAGATAGACAGACAGACTGACTGACTGACAGATAAATAAATAAATACATAAATGTTATGGCTACCATGGTTTATAATAAACAGTCAAAAAGCCTTGAAATATGATTTGAAAATACATGAAAATTTCTGCAGAGGCAATGATTAATGGAAAATGACAGAATGAATGGTGAAAATAAAACAAAAATATATCTATATATTTAGTGGAAGTGCATTCTTTATTAATGTAGTACAACAACTATTACAAATAATACTAACAATTTGAGTGAAAAGTTTCAGTTTAATCGCGGTATGTCTCTGAAGGAAATAACTGACCACAGAAATTTTATGGAGAACATTCAAAATCGTTTAAAGGTAAGTTGCCAGTAACAAAAAAGGCATATACTAAATACATCAATGAGGTAATTAGAGAAGGGGGGCATCTTATAAAATCTTAAAATTACACATATGCCATTTTTTACAATATTGAACTGAACATTTTAATGACAAAAAGGGTCGGCTGACCTCAATGGTTGTTGGTTGTGTATCTGTGATTGTTGTATTTTTTATTGATTAGTTGGTCTGCATAAAAAAGTAAAAGACACACAAGCATGAATTAAAGTAAATGCACTGAGAATAAACACTAGGTGCCTTTTCTGCAAAACTCAATCAGAGCACTGTTCACTGCCTGCTCTCAGTTCTTCCAATGGCAGGGACATAACAAGGCCACTGTCATTGTCACACTAAATAATTCAGGATAAAGTGATGTTTACCTGACAGATGCAGTTACTGATAATTGGGACAGTTAACTAGTTCCCCTGGCCAGGGACAGGCTTACATAAAGACTGATGTGCATAAAGGACACATACAATTCTGCTTTGAGAGCAGTGTCTTGAAAGGGAAGCAGGAACACAGTAGCATAATGGTAGATTAAATGTCATAAGTTATAGTGCACTGAGAATGTTGAGAAGCCTGGTGAAATATTATTTCATACTGGCTCAAAAGAGTTTGATGTATTTTATTGTTTTCAGTCGTGTTAGCTGTCCTTGGGTTTTAGAAAGACACTGTGCAGTTCGTAGAATATCTGTTTCAGCATCGATTGGTCTAGTGGACAGATAGCACTCAGTTTTAGCCCAAAGAAAATGGGATTGATCAGAGAGAGTGAGAGAGAGAGAGAGTACTGAGAGACTGTAAACATTGTAAATCAAACTTTGCATTGTTGTTGTATGTTTTTTCTGTGTTTTTGTGTGTTGCTTTCACAATATGACTGTTGTTGTCCTGCCAATAAAGCCAATTGCAATTGAAAATAAAAAAAAAAAAAAAAATGTGCCTTGGAATAGCTGATGCCTGTTTTGATTCTCAAAATGAACTTAAATGCACAAGAATCTTCTGGCTTTCCAGCACTCCTTCTGCTTGAGCACTGTGGTGGTGCAGTGCACAATACACAATGAGTGGCGTTGTTCTATTTAGAGTATGGCTTTCCTTGAATGAAGTTTTGCCTTACGTTTGTATGCTTTTCCTCTGCCTCAGATATTGTATAGCACAGTGAATTCATAAACTACACTCCTACCTACAACTGTTGCTCTCCTGTTAAGCACTGTCATCTGCCACTTCCAGGCATTGTTCAGTGGTAGATACTTCATGTGCAGCTTTCAGTGGGCAGCCTGCGGACATCCAACAGATCAGCAGGGGTCACTAGAGAGTCCCCATGGACTTTAGCCCTCCCACTATTTCCTCCCCCACTGTCACTAAGGCAGTTAAGCAGTCAGCAGTGGAGTGATTTGATGCCAGATACCACAGGGCCAGTCCACACGCTGCAAAAGTGCTTTAACAGGATGAGCAATCCAGTTGCCCCGTGTTCCACTCTCACGCTGCTCTCATCAGTCCACTCTGATTTAAATCCATACTTTCTTTTAGTTTTGCTGGAATTCTTTGTTATTTATGCCCTGCTGTGTTCTACCTGTTTGTTAAAGAAACATATAAACCCATATTCCACCAATTCACCTGGAGCATGAGGAGGGTCAATCCCCAAACAAGGTTGGGTAGTGTAGGATTGCATTGTAGTACAAAGCTTCAGACCTGGTCTTGTAACTCAGAGGTGGCAGGCTTGCTTCCTAGCAGTGGAAGTCATTGTACCTTTAAACAAAGTACTTCACCTCAACTGCTTCTTTTCATAACCTGTATAAGTGAAACAAGGGTAATATGTTAACTGTAAGTCACTCTGTGTAAGAGGGTCTGCTAAAAGCCTAAATGTAATGCAACAGAAGGTGGAACACAATGTACAGAAATCCTACAAAAAATAATGCTTTCTCTCCAAATATTTTATATTGCAGGTGTAGAGTTTTTTTTTTTCAACTCAATCTTCTTCCTGCTTCATCCTTTAACAACCGCAAAGCTGTTTGTTCACCATTATTATTTATTGTTGTTATTTTTATTCTGCAGACAGGGTATCCTAAGGGCACATACTGTTTATGGAGGAATACTAGTAGAAAAAAAAACAGTGGCAGGTTTGTTTCATATTCAGTTATTTGTGATATATAAAGCAATTACAGCATCACTCCACAGTGAGGATAAAAGCCTAGAGCCAGCACTCCATTACACTTCCACACTGAATGGGGAATAGCTCTGAAGATAAATGTACAAGCTCCAAGTTAAATGGCATAGTTTCTAGAGTTAGAGATGCTGATAGAGACACAGGAGATTATCTCATAAAGACATCAAATCTGTGTGTGACAAATTATTTTTGAATAGCAATTACACACAGGAAAATAAAAAAAATAATGAAAAACTCACTCAGATGCCTTTGTCTTTATCAGGATTTTCATTGGTAGTGGGAATAGTCACACTCGCAGTGTTAAATGAAAGTACCTGTAATTATAAACAAGAGGTTTAGTGAGGCCATCAGTCAGTGTCTAAAGCACATTCGAGGAATTCTATTATAAGCTAAAAAATGAAGATTCTCTCATGGTCATTCCCTGCTCATGATGCATTGTTTTTTTCCCCTCTCATTACAAAGAAAATAATTAACATCTTGAACACATTCAATGTAATCCTACTGAGAACCTTTTGTGGATGTCCACAGTAATGTGAAATCGATTTGCCCTGCTTTGGCCGAGCCCAGCTTGATGGATGCAGAGACGAGACACAGAAATTCCCATGTAGGCTACCTCAACAATTCCGCTGCATGGAAAACATGTACTGAACACGGTCAGCAGTACATTAAGAGTGTCATGCATTTCAATAAAGACAGGGAGCTACTGGTTTCCATACCAACTGACTTAGCTAAATGGCGCAGCAAACTCATCACTTCAACTAAATTATGAAATGCCAAATTATGCTTGAAATTTGTGTTCACAAGTTGTAGGTGCAAGGAATGGTTCACCCAGTGGCCTCGCTTTTATAGTGCATGGATTTGTTGGATTCGTTTAAAATCTGGATCACTGTAGTACATAGTCCTGAGGCAGAGAGCTTCCTGTTTATGAGCACATCTATAACTTTTAAGGGAAGATAAACATAATGGCACATTAAGCCTTTCAGTCCATAAGACTGCTCTTCTGCGCAAGTTAGAGTTCAGGTTCTGTCATCAGATCTCATCTCCACAAGCAGTTGATTATGAGTTGTTTCTTGGAAAAGTTACAGTGAAATGGTGTGTAGATGAGAGAAAGGGTAAAAGAACTAAGAACAGAAAAAAGTTGATTGTTTTCCATACCCATAAATGTACATTAGAATATAAGCTTAAGGGGATTATCATATATACTCTTATGAGTATAGACAGTTGTGAGAAATGTCTGTACTGAATGGGTCTCTATGCAGTTCATCCTGCAAAGCCACTGGATGTCAGTGTGCAAATGCAGCATTATTGCTAAAGCAGTGAAAGGTGATAATGATTCAGAGGGCCCTATTGGCTGGCCAGGGGCACTAAAAAGTTCATCAAAGCCATCAATAGGCCAGGGGGCCCAGAGTAATGTCTTTCCATGGGGCCCAGGATTCCTGGCTGTGTCCAAGTATGCATGCACCAGACACCCATCAAGAGGACTGCACATTTTGGGGAATTTGATTTGTCTGGAAAATCAGGGGTCCAAGATTTTTCCACAGCTCATCAGGAATGGTCAATCAGCCTCCTACAGCTGCACCAGCGCTAGCACCAGCTGTGCGTGAAGTGCACTGCTCAGTCTGCATTTACTGCGCAGCCTACACAGTGAAAATAACAGCCAGCAAGCAGTACTCTCAGCACATGCTTGTGAAAATTGGTGGAGGATGTTGGAGCAATTAGCTGGGACTCTGAATAACAACTGGGTGCTCCAAGTTGGGAAAAAAGCATACATCTGGGTTACATTTGGTCTGAAAATATCTCTAGTGTCATGCTTATTATGATGACAGCACTAACAAGGTTTAAGATGGATATCACTGGATGGTGTATTGAAAAGGACCTCATTTGATCGTTCTGGTGAGATCTGTATGTATAATATTCCTACCTTATTCTGGACTGCTTTTAAGTGGAGACAGAAAATGTATGTGGTGCATTACAGACACTTCTGATGGAACATTGATAGTAATATGAGCAAAGAACTACACTTGTGTTCCTGGTGGACAAATCAGAGCAGAAACAGATGAAAGGCCCAGCTCTTAAAACCTTTGCTGAATGTTCACAGCCTGCCCATTTCATGTCCTCAGCCCACATCTCCTCAGATGCTTCTGTTTTTCCTCATTTAAGGACTACTTGCAGTCCCTGATTACTGCCAGTATTTTTCAGTTGGCTGCTTGTTCCAGCTTGTGAAGCCCAGGCTCATGAGAGCTGTTGTTCATTTCCTTGTTTGTACTTCCTCCTGGGGAATGGGAGGTCTTTCAAAGTGGCCATGCCACATTTTTTTTCCTTCATAACTATCTTACATCTTTTGTTTAGTCAACAGAAAAAAAACACAAACAATATTCCTCTTCTTGTGGTAACTGAATAAGAGGCATGAGATGAGAGTAAACAATTTGATTATACTGAGAAGTTGAATTGACACTCTTTGCCCCAAACAAAAGATTGTTTTCAAATCATTTACAAATAAGAAATTCAAAAGGGACGGACAGTGGTGATTTAGAGGCCTTGATAACCAACGGCTATCACATTAAGCTCTCATTTTGATTATGATCATACTCAGTAGAAAAGTAAAGCATAATAAGGGCAATTCTTTTTGTCACTTATAATCTGTATGTGGAAAGATTAAAGAAAGAGCCATGAGTTTGCTTGAAAGCCACATTGTTGCTCCAGAAGGTGACTGTGCTTTAAAAGTTAATAGGTGGCATTCAAAAAATAATTACAGGACTGCATTTCTCATTTCAACATTATTAACATTCCACCATTATTAATGTTATTACATTATTGATGTTCTATCATTTTTGGTGTTGTGTAATGGTGTTGCATAATTATCCAAAACTTAAAATCAACAAAATATGGGTATTATGGACATGAAAGTACATTTTTTCATTAAATCATAAAAAGATGTCCCATATGGTGTGGAATGGGGTGATGAGGAGGGGTGTTGGGGTGGTACTTCAGTGGATTCCTGCAGCACCACTCTGCTTCCATGTTTATAAATATTTTAAGGAGTAAAATCAGGAAGTATTTTTGGCCTTTAAATACAAAACATTGTCCATTGCCCCCGGTGCCATAACAACAGTACATGGCAGTAATACAGAATGACTCCTTCTAAAATATTGGAACGAATGCATGTATGTATTTCTATCCACCACTTGGTGGCAGAAATGTTCTTTTAAAGTAAAAGTGTATCATTTTGTTTATCAACTGACCCTCTGTGTTATTCATTTTATTAAGGTTATGAATATTTTCTTAATCAAAATGTATTACTCTGGCAATCATTGGTACTGTGCCATTAAAAGCTTTCTTTATCTATGGTAGTTCACTGCTGTAAGTTACATGTTTTGAATATATGTAATCATAATCAAGTCAAGACATTAATCTGCACTGTACACACAAACAAACAGTCAGTGAAGAATCAGACAGGCCTGATTGAGTTTGCAGACCTGGTTCACCACAAGATAAAAAAGGAGAGGGCATTTTTACAGTGTGTTGAAAGGCTTTCATCTCTGAGCAAGCCCAGAGGAGGCCAGCTGGAACAGAGGCGCAGAATATGCCCTGCACTGCCTCCTCTGCCATTCATCTCCTCTCTCACCGTGTCCCAGACACACATGAAAGAAAGAAATTCAAATACTTTGCATTCTCATTCTACCCTTGATGAGTGCCTGTTAACATGGGAATTAAAGTTCATGCTGTGGAAAGTTGCAATAACTTAAGAATTGTGATCTTGAGATTTTATGTGCAACATATACACACTTTTATGCATGTGTACATGTGTAACATAGCTTCAGACTACAACCCTTGTAAATTTAGTGGTGTAGTTGTATGTGGTGGATTTCTATTGATTGTATTGATTAGTGCTGGTATCATAGTGTACTTATAGTGAAGGTGGTTGTATATTCATTATCAAAGCAAATGCAGCCATGATGTGACTCAGATGGTATTTCTGATAAAGGCATTAATAACCAGACCTCACTGTAATTATACTGTGGTGTAGCTTCATTTATCAAGATACTGATAGTACTACACAGACCCAAATCCAGATGCTCACTCTCCAAAATGGTGTCTGGCTGATTTAATCAGCTTTTTGAGCTTTGGCCTCTTGCAATCAGATTTTTCCCTGCAGATTTGTCACACTTATTAATAAACATGGGTTTTTGGTGAAGGTTAGCCACAAAAGTTTGATAGAGTTTGAACTATTTTATATTTAATATAGTGAAGAAATTAAGATGGATATACAGTATGATTATGCGTTTAAAACAATGTCTTAAATGAGCTTTCTAATTACTCCACATTAATTTAACACACTGATGCAAAAGGATATGTAAAATGTACATCTCTATGTGACAGAATTCACAAATAATTTCCACAAGCTGACTGATTGAAGTTACAACTATTGTCACTGGATTTGTGTCTGTCGGCCAAACACATAAAAAATGGTGACCTTTGAAAGTATACCATTTCAGGCAATTGGTAGGAGCACCAGCTCCTTAGCAGTGCAACAATGTAGTATCTGGGCCCCTAATTATAAGTGTATTTGATAATATACAGTAACAATAACAATAATAAATAAATAAGTTGTATAATACGAAATTTGCAGTTTTAAGTCGATTAAAACTCAATATGGAGATCGTGTTGATCATCTTGAACTGAGCAGCATGCACCTTAGGCTGTGTGCAGGCCAGTGTGATGAGGACATCTGCATAGCTATAATGCCAAGGCTACACCGGATGTGAGCCCTTCCAACAGATTTGAAAACATAATGTACTGTTATGCCTCCTATGCATTCAACTTTAACATTATATTCATATTGTATTATATTTTACAGTTTAGACTGATTTTAATCTGCTTTGACTGAATCGATTGGTGCCTTGAATGATTGATATTCTTTGATCACTGTAAAATGGGCTTGCAATTTCTTTTGTCCTTTTTTTTCCACATTAATAAATCAAAGTTTGTTCAAATTAAAGCATTTTTGTCTCTTAAGAATAATTAAGTAACTAATACAGAGAGAAACTGTAAAGCAGTAAAAAGAATTATATTCTCTTATGGTCTGCAGGCAGATCGAGCTGATGGTATTAGACTGAACTGCAGGGTTCTGAATTGAGGGGTATGGCAGGGATGTGGTTAAGAGATTGGGGGCTGAAGACTGGCAAGGAGGAATAGAGTAGCTGTGGGTCTGGAAGTAACTGACAGTGAGAAGTGGCAGACAGGAAGGTGATCTTTCTTTTTCTGGTTGGCTGCCCGGATGTGCTTGAAAAGGAACTTGAAGTTTGCTAACTGGCTGTCTTGGAGGTAGTGGGAGAGGAGGCTGGGACTAGCTAATTGGCTGTCTATAGGTGGCAGGTGATATGCTGGGGGAGTGATCCTTTGTGTAAATTAATATGGTGAAAAAAGAAAAAAAAAAAAAACTAATACTCGAGATGAAAGGTTCTATGCAAATGTCATACACAGGTTAGATCTCATAATCATGTAGGATTGTCATTTATATAAAAAAAGCTTCACACTGAGATTCTTCATTCTTGTATGTTAAAGAAGATATTGTTGTTTGAGCCAAAAGAGATCCAGTTTATAATACATTCTTACCAAACATGTAGAATTGCAGAACTGGATTCCAGTTCCAATAAGCTTTGTGCTAATGTTCCAAGATCACAGAGTATGTGAACTATAATACTGAAATGACCTTATCAACAAAACTACCTGCAACAGACTACTATCTACCCCCCACCCCCACCCCCCACCCCAGACAAGAATGTTGTTTTGGAGCAATGCAGTGCTTATCTTCAGTGTTCATCTGAACATCAGTGTCTTGTGCAGTTGCCACTGAAGTTGAGACAGTGAGCTGGTCTTTCTGATGGTTTATCAGTGTGCAGCTGTGCAGCCCTGGTGAGGTTGCACCTGACTGGAACAAGGTGATGTGGAAATGGCTGGCACCTCACAGCTGTGCCTGGCACCTGCTGCCTCTCCACAAGTGGCCATCACAGATGCCAGAGGCCAGAGGGGAAGGGGGTTTGTCACAAACAGTATCAGTGGCCATTTGTCACACTCAGATATCACACATGATTTCACTGAGTGCCTTTGAACAGTGACTCTTGGTCACTGTGCTGTCCTGGCCATTCTTATATCTTTCAGTTTTGGTAATACTGATGGTAACAACACTGCGGTAATAACATTATTTCTTTTAATTAGGAAACAAATGAAACATTATGAAATGTTTGTAAAAGGTAAGTGCAGAATTGAAGTGACATTAAACTCACTCACCCAGACACAAACAAAAGCATGACAACCCCATGCCAGACACAAACACAAACTCTCCCATGATGGTCCCTGTTTATTTTTAGTAAAACAATGTGCTGGTGAAATCTTGCAAGTTTGTGTCACAATATTTACCGCGTACATAATGTGATTATACTGTTTGGACAGCAGATGGCGCCCTATGTCTGCTCTCTGAGAGCTACTGCAGCTACATCACTGAAGCTGTTGAGATATACCCACTCTTTGTATGTTCGAACCACTTGCAGCCCTTTTGCTCTAATTAGTCTGCACATGAATATGCAGATCAGGGCTCTAACAAGGAGTATTCGGTGTATTAGCCTGCCTCAGAAAACATGCAAAATGGTGTTTCTGTTTTAAGGGCCTTGATTGTTTTAATAATTATTCCTACCCCTGGCATGCCGATTCTTGAGCACCGTTGTTGCGGCACATGCAGAACATCCACGTTTACTTTAATTCACATAAAACATATATTTATATCTCACTCTGCTTTAGCAGTCTGTTTGAATGTGTAATAAGCTAGCAGCAGTTCAGATCCCATCTGGGTGAAGTGTGTTTACGAGCCTACATGGTGGCTGACTTGATTCAGAGCACAGGTGTGGGAATGGCCCCACACAGGAACATACTGCATTTGGTGATTCAAAATTTGAGACATTTTTAAAAAGGTATTATTTTATTATGAATTGCCACAGATGGGAGGCAATTTATTTACCATCTGCTAATTGCAGGGTTCCTTTTATTTCTCATTGTAACATGTTTGCATTGCTGAGCTGAAGAATGCCTAATATGCCTTGTAAATGCTAAATCATATTCAAGGTCAAATTTGAATGAACATGCTAGCAGAGTTACTGTATGTATGTTTACTGGTAAGAGAATGAAAGCAAGGCTTACTCATAAATAGTATTCATAAGTATTGTCCAATGCCACGCTATTTCCATCAGGGTATTGTGTGCGTCCGGCCTTTGCCTTTGATAAAAGTTCATATACTTTTAGATGAACACCTAAAAAAGGTGGATTTATTTTAAATTGTCAAACATTTTAAGTGCATGACTGGCATTTCAGAGAGACACAGAGACAGCAAATGCATTTATAATCCCAACTGTTTTTTGCTACCTGTAGAATTACAGGCTTGATGGCACTGTGGGTAATGGTCATGCCCTGAACATACAAAGATGCGTATCTCTGCCAGTAATACAGTGGCTGATGTCTGCTGTCAAATTAGCATTTAACTGAATGGAATAAAATTTCTCTGGTGTTGCTAACGATGTGACTCCCTGCATCTCAGCTAGTTATGTTTCCTGCCGTTTGTTGCTGCTGTATGACATATCAGATTCAATTAAATCTGCACTGCAGCTGTATATGGGAAAACTGATGACGTCTCTGCTGGAAAAAAAAAATAGTTGAGAATTGTGTTCAGACCCATCAGCAAACATTTCCATTGTGCTGTCAGTTTCCTAAATCCATTTTCTGTAACCCCTTTGTTTGAGGGGCCGTTTACTGGGGGAAAGAGGTAATAAAAGCATGTGCAGTTATGCATGAACTGTAAACTTTATAAACATAAAGAAAAAAATCAATGCGGCAATGTTGTTTTATTCATTTTTCCTGTCATGGTATAAAATGCTTAGGGTTATATTAAATCCACATTTACATGTCATTTACATATGAAGAACAGAAGCAAATTAGCATGTCAGCAGGGGGATATCCGGTTTCCCCATTGTAAGCGCATAGCAGCGAAGCGGGGACATAAACTCTGCACTTAACACAGTGTAGCAGGAGGAAATGGACAGTGAGAGCAAGTAGACACAGATTCCATCAACTCATGTAGAAGTTTATAAAAACAGAAAATTGAGAAATAGAGGCTCAGGGGATGGAAGGAAATACAAGCTAAATGGCTTTTAGAGACACTTCAATGAGGTGTAACAATAGTCAAAAATAGTCAAAATTCAAACTGTGTAGTCATGGTTTTAACCAACCCCAATCATTTTATGGGGACCGTGATGTTTTTTGGGTCATAAGAGATACATTCGGCCACTCCAGGGTTCATAAAGTCTAAATCTTTTTTAATGTTGTTGCAATGTAACTTCCTCTCAACATCACAGTTCGCAATTTTACTTTGCACAGATTTGGGTTTGAGGAAGATGCTTGAAGTGTAGCTTGCACAGGCAGGCTATGGGCACCTGATTGACCGGAGGAGGTGTTGGGGAGTGACGACACATGTAGATCCCTTCCAGTTGGGTACCCCATCCATTAGTGACACTGCAGCCCATTATGTATCATGTTGCAGGTCTGCCAACCACAGCACCACCTTTGACACCGGACAAAGGAGTCCATTTACTTCAGCTGTTTGACACAAATGTACTACAGGGTGCTATGGCTTAAAGTGTAGTACCCTATAGTACCATCATCAGAGAGACAGAGAGAGAGAGATAAAAAGTATAATGATTAACTCTTTATTGCATTGCAGCAAAGACATACAAAACTAGACCATTATATTTGTGTGAAACAGCTGTCAGATCCATATGAGGAACATTGCTATGTATGTGTCACAGCAGATACAGCCTATGCAGGCCGATGAATTCAGCCTAGGGTACGCTCAACACTTTCATTGTTCTCTGTACATTGCATACAACAGAGATTGTGCTTTGCATTATCTCCTTTGATTCCCCCTATTTTCATTAACAACTTTTTTCCATAAATATATTGAGTTCTTCCTGCACTGACAGAGTATGCATCATGATTTTTAATTGCTCCCACTGCGCTGTTAACACTGTTTATTAAGTTTAGGTGTGGTTGCTTTACAATTCAGTGCTGTTATTTGCAGCAAATGTAGCCATCAAGCACAATAGTGCAACTTGGTATTGTTAATTATGTAACTATGCATAAAGACAATGGAAACTTTTGCTGTTACCACACAATCCATTGCAATAGTTGATGAGAATGTAAGTTCGCTAACAATTGAACAGTACCACCCACAAACAATGCTGCATGTATTATAATGTTAAATGCTTTAGAGATTAGGTGCCCCCTTAGTATTTGCACATTTTATTATTCAATTTCATAAAGTTTTCAGACAGTGGGTGTTTCCCTCTTACAGTTTTGTCTCATACCACAGTCTGCAATGTCTTATCAGCACTGTGATGGGGTTTCCCAGTGATACACATTGAGGTGTAATTTGTTGCTTGTTGCTCAGTAGAATGATCATGGCACTGCAGGAAGGAGAGCACCAGTATAGCTACAGTTTATCCCATTAGATGGATGTCACAGCATTGAACTTGCAGATATGTCAAGATTCTGCTGCAAAATATAATTTTCAGTTTACTCTCCCTGGCTACCGATTAACATGGCCACATTCTGGAAGCTCTGTGCTGTGCATGTTCATCATTTTGTTTGAATACTGTTCCTACACATGAAATCCCTCAGTTCAATAATATGATTATTGTTAATATCTCCCATGCAAGCCACTTCATAAAACTTTCGTCATTTGTGGGTTTTGATCATTTGTGTTGATGGAAATGCCTGTGCTTTATTTCTTGTCACAAAGGGCTATTTTTCAGATTTAGAAGAGCTTTATTTGGATACAGTCATTGTGTTTTTTTTCTGGTCATTTTCTTCAAGTACATGGTATTAAATGAGAATCAGTAGTGAATGAAAAGCTGCTTATTTTAATTCACTGGAAAAAATGGAATACTTTCTGCAATTTTCAGGGGACATTTAAACTGCCAGGAAAAAAAATAAGGAAAAAAAGGACAATCAGAAGACAGCTGCTGAATTTCTGTTATGTTCTGTTTCCATCTGGACTGGCTGCATGCAGTGCTCAAGCTGAGTGCCACCATTTTGTGTGTGTGAGTGTGTGTGTATGTGTTTGTGTCTGTGGAGAGAGAGAGAGAGAGAGACAGAGAGAGAGAGAGAGAGAGAGAGAGAGAGAGAGAGAGAGAGAGAGAGAGAGAGAGAGAGATTGATATACCACTAACAAGAGGGAGAATAAAATAACTGCATACTCGTATTTATATTAAGCTCAGACAGGTCCAAAACTTCACTTACAACCCATCTTCCAAATGCCAAGAGCTGCAGCAATGGTTGTATTAGTATTAGGCAATGGGTGGCTGAAACCAGGGTTAGCAACAAGCAACAGCTGATGCTCTCCGTGGTCCTGGGTTGCTGAAGCTTATGGTGCTGAATGGACAGCACATTGTATACAGAGCCAGCCCTTTTGCACCTGTGCTGCCATTTCTAGCATAGCAATGATCGAGCACCATAATTCACACATTGCAAATAAATAATTATAGCTATTAAGGCTTTATATTTGGAAGAAAACAAATATTGTGTCCTTACTGTTGAACAGTTACTGATGATTTATGAAGCCATGTTTGAGTTATTATATTTGAATACATTATATAAATACTGAGAATGTATTATACATAATTCTTCACCTTTCATAGTATGTTTTTATGAATAATGAGCAACCCATGACTAGTTTGTCCATGTGGCCTCATATTTTGTGGTTGAGTATCACCCAGTTTTAGCTGACAGTATTAGAAAAAATCCTGTATTGTGTTATATTTGGACTGTTGCATTTTTGTGGCAGGCAAGGACTAAAATGCTACATGTATGCGAAACAAACATTTTTGTACTGGTATAATTTGCCCTGGTGAATTTGTGGGACACTTTTCTGCCCAGTTCCAGTGTAGTGGAACCCGTGGTGATACTCCAGCAGCCAACACCTTTAATTACGAGCATCAGTTTGCTGCAGTGGCAGTGCAGTGGGATATTGCAGAGGTCTCCGGAGTGACCCCTTTGATTGCATGCATTTTCTATACTACAAAGTCATGCTGACCTCATTTGGTGAACTTATCATGTGTTGTAATGGAATCAATTCATGGATGCATGACTGCAGTGCATGCTGGCATGCACAATTAAGCAAGCACTCCAGGGACAACATGTCCACCGCGTTACCCTCAAGCCATTCACTATTGACTCATTTCATAAGGGAGCTGGGAGTGTGGTGGGGTTTGGTGACCCCCCTCTTTTGACAGAAATATTATAAGGCACTACACTGTGCTACAATATTCACACATTAATCATATTTAAACAGAAATGATCTATAATTCATTGATTGTTTATAATAAAATTATAACAATAATATAAAACATTGTTATGATATTAATGGCAATTAGAACAATCCATTTCAATCCTGTGCAACTCAATGGAATACTAATGGTTGCATTGCAACTTGAAATAAAACAAAACAATTAGGATGTGCATGTGCTGTAATGATTTAAAAACGTGTAACTGTTGCTGTTGTTCTGTTTAGGGCACCTAACTATTTCTGCAATAGGACATCTGCAAGTGAACAGACACAACATCACATAAAAGATCCTACAAAAGCATTTGTTATAATCAAGCTATAAAATGTATCGATGCTTATAACACCAATTTACTGCCAATTAGATGTGAAGAGGGATAAATAAGCCCCACATAAAGAGAATTACTACCAATAGAAGTTAATGATTTATTCAGTTAGCTGCCAATTGTGGTATGGAATGATGGAATTCCAGGTGAAGAGTCAAACAAGGACAACACAAGATTCTTCCACTAATACAGCAGCACAGTATAACAGTGTCAGATCCTCCAGTATGAAGGTCCAATACCCAACAGGAGTAGAAACATTGGGGCTTAATAATGTAATAATACTCCACCCAAAAACAAAGACAGAAAGTTTCAACACTAAGGCTTTATTACACTAAACACATCCCTTGTTGTTAGATCCACAGGCTACCCATTTCCGAACACGTTCCTCCCAGGCTTATTTTATTAATCCTCAGTCTGTAAACTTATCTGAGCACAGGGAGGGAGCCTGTTTGCAGCCATCTGCTCTGAGCTGCTAATATAAGCAATATGGTCAGACTGTTAAATTATGCCTTTTTATTATTGTGATGGGAGAGTGTGTGGATGGTGCTGTGCACTATTCTCAATTGCACTTAGATCTCCTTCCATTCACTTTCATGTGAAATCCTTCCTGTGAGCAGGGCTTGGAAGGCTAATACTATTGGTCATTTTATATTCTGCCCTGTTAGACTGAATCTTCCTCACTTAATATAATAATATGGTTTTCATTTTGTGTTCAACATACATACAGAAACACACACACACACACACACACACACACACACATCTTTGATCTTTCTTTTCAGATCTCCGTTGCATGGCATACTTTCTTTTTGTAAACTATGGTCTTGAATTACAAAAGTCTTTATTTCAACCTCAGTGTGTAAGATGTAATGGTGGGATCCTTCACATATTTATATATTTATTTTACATTGAAGCTCAGCATTAATGTTTAATGCAAACTTTTGCAGTGCAGAGGAACACAATAAAGTAAACCATTGTTCTTTTTTTCCATTTTTACCTCAAAAAGGCTCTATTTTATTTTGGGCTTCGTCCCCTCAACTGCCTATGCTACTTCAGCAATATGTCAAAGAAAAGAAAAGTGACCTGATTTTTTTCTTTCCATACTACTGCAGTGGAACACTCAAGTCAGGGGGAAAGCCAGTGCAAGCAGACCCGGGTGATGGGGTCGTGGGCTGTCCGGTGCTTTTGTGTGGCTGTCTCGTTTCACAATCTATCATCTGCACGGGGCCGTCACGGAGCCCGGTATGGTGGTTCCGCTGATCCATCAAGGCCTGCCAAGAGCCGCATCAAAACTGAGAGATGAGAGCCGCTGTTGGAATTCCATTAATCCCGGCGGCTGGCGAGGCCGGCCGGATTCCTCGCTCCGCTCTCAGAGAGCTGACGCGATTCTGTCTGAGAAATCCAGAGAAGCTCCTCCAGGGACAGGCTAAAGGGTTTGATCTCTCCGGGGTTGTCCTCAAATGAAAGGCTTTCGTTTCACTTCCTGCATTCCTTTATTTCCTTTCACCTCTTGTCCCACGTCTGCCTGGGTTTTCTCATGAAGCCTCGGCACAGAATTGGGGGGCTGAAACTAACTTTAAGCTCTTAAGGTGCAATTTTCTGAGGGATTAGTCATGGATGATACACATGTAACATTTTTGGATTGGATTCCCTTTCCAAAAATATACTTTTAATGCCTGACAGTAATTGTGTTGCCATTATTGATTCTTCTGAAGTCAAAACTTCAGAGCTGAAGATGACTCACATATCCTCTTCTCACCTATTTGTGGCTATAATGCCCAATTTCCTCCTTTGCATCACACTGTACTTTTTCAGGAAGATTTCCCCACTTCTGTGCTGCTGAGAATGAAAGAGCTTTACTTATTTAACACATAAACAAAGATAACTGTGCCTTTAACCTTCTTCATATCATCATTCTAACCTCATAACTGATTGCTCCGTGAAGATGATTTCAGCAATGGCCAAACCTGTTGATAATCCAGGTATCCTAAAAATGTCATTACAATACACAGAAGTGAATTTTTGATGGTTATGCACCTCTAAGATTAAATTCAAAATGGCTGAGCAAAATTTGTGGCAAAATCATTGTTCTTCATTATTACTAGCAGGTGCTTGCAGAGAGTGATACTGAAACATCCCATATGTGACTGAAAATATATGATGAAATGGTCAGCACAACTGAGCACATACTACACTCACAGTGTAGTATGAAGCTAAATGTGTACGTACTACACTCACAGTGTTCTATGAAGCTAAATATGTACATATGACACTCACCGTGTAGTATGAAGCTAAATGTGCACATACTACACTCACAGTGTAGTGTAAAGCTAAACACTTGAGTGTTTTTGAGGTGGGTGGAGTAATTCATAAATTTACTCATGGGAATTTTTCCTCCAGCCATCTGTTCCACCTTAGGAGCCCCACTTCAGTGCCAGAATTTCACCAAGACAGTCTCTGAGTGGCTTTATTGCTGAGGTTAAGGAAACTGATGAATTTGCATGATGAAAAGGAAGGCAGGCTTTTTGAAAACATCCCTCTTTCAGCAAAGTTTCCTGCAGCTTTTCATCATTTTGTGCCTCCAGAGAACTAATGCAGGTCTAGCCTTGCACTGATCAAATATGCCATACATACATATACTATATGTTCAGATGTAGAACTGGAGATTAGTGACAGAACTCCTTTATTATAGACATAATCATGAGGGCTTGCTGCTACAATACACTGCCTATTTTATGTTATATAACCCATACCAAATATTGACTGAAAAATAGTTTTTGTTGCAAGATAGTTATTGATGCAGATTTAAGCTGAAGTTGAAGGTAAATCTGTTTTTATTATGACAAAAACACACACACACACACACACACACACACACACACACACACACACACACACACACACACATACACAGACAACAAATGGAAGAAGGAGTGAATATAAACTGGATGCAAAGCATGTAAACATAAAATTATTGCTGTTATTTATAAAGATGATGCTATGTCACATCTTAGTTGCTCTTGTGGTTTAATTGAATAAAAATCAATGAAAACCATGACAGATTAAACAACAGACTCATGAAAAATCCATGATCTTGATATACTATAAAAAGGTTGTATATCAATTGAGAATATGTATATGTTTTCAAGGGAAATATCAGAATTTTGTTTATCTTTTCATATAGTATGGTGTACAACCCTCAGATTTTGAGGTAAAACAGTACATTATGGATTTGTTAAAATCTACATAAACATAAGCCTCATGGAGGCCAAATTTGAACTAAGACTTCAGATTTTCTTGAAATTAATTCCTCTATGCTCACAGATTAAAGCCATTGAAGATCATGTGATAATCTAAATTAATATAGTGTAAACCTGTTTCATAGCCGTATGTTGCATTCAAATAATGACCATCTATTTTGCAGTCATCAAATCAAAATACATGTGAGTGTATGCATTCTCAATAGTAACAGTAGTATGTAACTGCTCAGAAAGCATTGCATAACCCAGAGCATGTCTCGTCTGTATAGTCAGGTGCCTTAACAGCATTAGTGCAGAGATCATAACTATACTGGTGGCGAAACCGGTTGGCACGTTTCAATGTGACTGCTATTTATCACAGCCAGGAATTGTGAACATATTTTTTTAATGTAAAACCTCATACATGTTGTCATAGTAACAGCAAACAAAGCCCTAAATGCCGATCTTCTTCAAATTATTACTGACATGCCTTGCTGACTGTCTTTTTCCGTGGAGAGAGCAATTCTAAAGCCAGCAATGACAAATACCCTAAATAACAAATGTAGAAAATGTATATGTTTTATTAAACTCTTTATTCTGAGATTATTCATAATCTATCTATGCAATTTATGTATGTTTCTCTTTAAAATGCATCAGTATGCTTACTGACATGATTAAAATTACTCATTTCTAAATGGCTGTCCAAGTGGGAAGTGCATGCTGGAAAGTCAGAGATAATTTTGCTATACTGCCGAATTTGACATTTTACCACTGACGCTTCACTTACTAGTTGCACACATGATAGAATGCCAGCTACTGGTAGTTTATCAGATCATTCCGGTGCTTGCCTCCTTTAACATACATTACTGATTATGCTGGGTACAGGCTCCCATTATACAGAACTAGTATGTTTACGACTAACCACATGTTCCATAATCCAAGATGGCAGTGGTGTGTGTTTGAAGAGACTGATGATACATGCTGTGACATTCTCAGATTCTTCCTCTTGTATGAATTCTGAATGTGAGATTTTGTATGAAATCATGCAGGTATGTGTGTGTGTGTGTGTGTGTGTGTGTGAGAGAGAGAGAGAGAGAGAGAGAGAGAGAGAGGGAGAGGAAATGCAAGATAGAGAGAGACAGGGAAAGAAACAGTGATATAGACAAGGGGGGATTGGCACCCTATAGATGGAAGGTGAAAAGTCAATGGAGAATAACAAGTCAACTGAACCTCACAAAGCTCACTAATGTAAACTGTGAGAGCAGGAGGGTTTTTCTCGGGGTAGCAGATGAAATGTCTCTCCACGGAAGATGAGCCACGTAGAGCAGACCGATATCATCACGGCATCATTTCCCAGGGCCTCTGGCAACAGGATTATGTTCTGTCACAACAGCAAGCTTGTGACAGAGGGTAGCATCCATTCAAAATCCACACTTAAGTTTCTGCTGGGGAAAAAATAAAGAAAAAAAATGATCAGCAAGTTTTCTCTGTTGCCAAAATGACATTATTCATTTTCCTTAATCCCTCAAATGGACCCGTGGGCAGTCAATTTGCAGCCAGTGAGGTGTGAAGCTGTTATGATGATGGGTTATTGACCTGTTTGCTGTTTTGGTAAAGAGGGGCATGAACAACCTAAAGAGTTTCTATCCCCTTCTGAAACATTCTAGTATATTCAGCAGCATCTAAAATAACTCCCATTCCTGCATACTTTCTGGTCGCAAATCAAAAATGGTCCTAGCACCAAAGATCAAGGCTTTGCTCTTATTTGTAGCCAGTAGCAATGCTCACCTTGTCATTATATGTGAGGCAAGGGGTTATTCATTCATTCCTATTAGTTTTGTGAGTTTTGAGTCCAAACTTACATAAACAACAGATGAAATCATCCATGCCTTGCTGGCAGTAAAACATTGCATGGGCTGTGTTGTGTGTGTGAGTTTAAAGGATCTCTGAACCTACAGATCAGTCTCAACCTCCAAATTCATGCCCAGGATTCTCCTCACTGAGTGGCCATTCAATTAAATACTTTGAGGCTATTAGTTATCTGCTGCACATATTATTTAAATCTCATAAAATATGTACTGACATCTATTAGGAAAATTTATATTCATTACCCTTAAATCAATTACTGCCATAGCCTACAGAGATGCAAGTAAATGAGGGGGAAAAAATGGAAAAGTTTCTGATTAATCCTCTCTCCAGGGGGGCTCAGGGCCTGCAGTCAGTGAACTAACTCTCCTGTTAATGCCTATTTACTTATTCCTCTTCCAATGGCCTTCTGGGATGGCAGTATCTAGGATTTCTGCAAATGTTTATATCTTGGTCCTGACAGACATCCCTGCCTGTTGTAACATCAACACTTCCTGGCTTCCAAGTGGCTCTATTGGTTACGAGAGTTTCGTTTTTTATTCACGTTTACAGGTACCTCTAGGCATTAATAAGATGTTCTTATCCAGAGGGACATAAAATAGTGCATACAAAAGGCTAGGACATCAAGCAGACATGATAGCAAGTTGTTAGTGCTACAGTCTTCCATAAGATTTTCCTTAAGGCAGTGCCATTTATTGTGAGATCAAGTCATATTTGCAATATTACTGCAGGAAACCCAACTCCCAGGTGAGCGAAGATATAGACTTTATGGTATTTATGGTTAGGAGGGTGTTCCCATTAAATTTGTTAGTGTTGATTCTTTTACTTTTAGTGATATGAATGAATAACTGTGGATATATGTTTAAATGGCATAAATGTGTAAAGGCACATTTGTGGGTGTAAAATAATTCCAAAGTAAAAAAAAAAAAAAAAAACAGTATTGCATTTGAAATGGTTTCAGGTACCTTATGTCTCCTCTGAATATCAAGACTGTGTGCTTGACCTCTTGCACTGTGATGGCACACAGTGATGAGAATGATACACAGTGATGAGAATGATAACATGGTTTCCAGGGGAAATTATATTTGTCCCTGACAATGAATGGATGTCTGGGAAGTTTTGGGTACTTTCCCAGTTTGGTTCTCCATGGTTGTTAGTCATCACTTTCCAGATATGATCATGTACTGTAAATACCATTTACAGAGCAAGTGTAGAAAGAAGAAAGACTGACAGAGTATGTTTGTGTGTGAGAGAGAGAGAAAGAGAGAGAGAGAGAGCCTTTGAAAGTGCACAATTATGACAGTGAAGGAAATCTGAATCTAATAAATTGAAACATGCAACATGTAGCTATTTATTAACAAACGTAACCAAGGAACACACTTGTTACAAGGAACCTATTATTTACTGTTAAGATTATTCAATATACATTACAGACAGTCCTTTGGTTATGATGGTCTGACTTACGATTTTTTGACTTTACAATGGTGCAATAGTGTCACTTTCACTACAGTATTTAATAAATAAAATGAGATATTCAACACTTTATTACAAAATATGCTTTGTGATAATTATTTAACTGTAGGCTAATGTAAGGGTTCCAAGCATGTTTGTGGTAGGCTAGGCTAGGCTATGATATTAGGTAGGTGTTTTAGGTGTATTCAATACATTTTTGATTTACGATATTTTCCACTTACGATTATCAGAACGTAACCCCATTTTAAGTAGGGGACCGTACTTATAATCAATATTAGAAATGTTTAAAAAATTATATTTTATTTCATAAAAATACTTTTACACAAAACATTTTTAATCATGCTTAAAGTTTGCCCATCCAGAATTATAGCTACCTCTGTCTTTGTTAATATCAATTTTAATAAATTTCAGGTTATGTATAATTCATTCAGTGGCTTGTAACACTATAATACAGCACATGTAGATTTGATACATTTCATATGTCGTATCTCTGTGTATTATTTTGGAGTTATGTGACTCCATCTTGTGGAAGCTTTTACTCCTAATACAGAGGATGTCACACGGGAGCTGGGATTATGTGTCATTTGAATACTGGAGCCTCCCTGATAATATACAGCATGGTTAAGGTGCACTGCAGTTAACCTTGCTCTGACATTGTATTAAGATTTACTGTCCCTTTAATTTATTTGGCAGACAACTGATTTATTTTTATAATTGCACATAATCAGTCCTATAATTTTCATTTTTCAAGGGAGTGAGGGAGAGAGAAAGGGAAGGACAAAGGTTTCCTGAGGGGATATAGCATTGAGTATCTAAGGAAATAAGCTTTGTTGCTAAAATTTAGGAAGCATTTCAAACTTCCTGAGGCATTATTATGGCCTTGTCAAGAAAGGTGTAATAGCAAGTAATACGTCAATGCATAGATGTTTCACTGCAATTACCAATGTGCAGTTTTGGTGCATTTGGGAGTCAAAGGAATTGCCTCTGCAGCACAGCCAAGAGTATTACCTCAAAATGCCTCTTGTAAGTAAGCGCTAAGTCACCAGCAATGTAAGCTTTCCCATTTGTTCATGTTGACTAATGAATCTTTTTGCTGTGTGCTGAATTAATGAGCAACTGTTACCCTTCTCTTGTGGAATATGGAGGGTCACATGTTTAAAAGCTGATTCATCAAACAAACCTCATTACTTTCAGAGAAGCCACAGAGGCTTTCATGGGAAGGGCGTTGCCCTGCTGCTGATTTACAGTCAAACTGAGGGTAGCAATGTTTTTAACTTGGCTGCTTTGAATTATCACGTCTCCTAAATGTGAAATCATCAGAAACGCCTGAGAGCTAAAAAGTGTAGCGCATGTACAGTCCTTCCAAATAAGACTGAGGTTTCATAGTGCAGGTTTCATAGTGATATTCAGGTGAATGATGTTGAGCAGTATTGAAGTGATATATATATATATAAAGCTCACCTGTTCAGACTTACTGCTGCAAAGAACGTGAATACCTGTCATGTAGTACTCTTTTGTGTGGTAATTACATGTCCTTTTATGTTCAGTGGCTATGCATGATTTACAGATCATGTATTGTATCTACTCCAAAACAAATGGCTATTTTTTTAACAATTCAAGACAATTTAAGTTGTGTACCTAATGTAGCAAAAGATTGCCTCTAGAGAATTCAAGCGCCAAGAATTAGCCAGCCACTCTGACACACTGAAACCCATTCAACTAAAGTTGGAGGGAAAAAACCTATTCCATATGACAACGTGCACATTTGGAATGTGCAAGCTGATACAGATGCAGAACATGGCCATGCAAGCTGATGTACTAGAGAGAAAGCAAAAGCTGTTAAAAACTGATTACAATTACAGCAGTCTGAGTGGAATAACAACACGACATGCATGAAGACGAAGAGGTACATTTATATGGGGCAATGGAAAACCTACACTGAGGAGAAAGGAAGGAACAGCCTATAGTCCAACGAATTGCACCTCATCATCTCATCATCAAACAATCTTTTATTCATACAGCATTGAAAGACAATTTCAAACACACTTTCACAGATGAATGTATTGTGTGTCCTATCAGTTGTACTTCACCTTTTTAGGAAGCTAATCTATGAATGCACTGTTTTGTTTGCAGTTTCAACCTGGTCAGGTGTTAACGCTAGGATGGGGCACTGTCGTTTCATGATCAGTCAATGCATTGTACTTAACATGAATTTCTTCATAAAACATCCATCCTTATATAGGACAAAAAGAAAGAACATGGAAAAGTAAGTTATCTTGGGCAGCTGACAAGTGGCAAAAGAAATATTTTCTTTGGCAGATATCTAGATATGAACAAGAACAATTTGAAAAAGGAAATTTGCTGCCTTGGATAAGATGGCAAATACTTTCCTGCCTCTTTGCTCTCAAACACTCATTTTAAGGCCCTATTTCTGGCTTGCATTCAGATTCTCTTCCCTCATGTATGAACACAGATGTGTTTGGGAATTTGGGTATTCACCTGGGTGCTTCAGCTCAAGCACTGAAGCTGGAAGGTGAATACTCATCATGATGCCATCGAGCACTTCTCCCGGCTGAGGGTGCTGTGGATTTACTAGTAAGTGCAAAGTCTCAGGAACCATACGGCCTTCTATTTATTCCACTCCATCACTGTGAATGTTTTCTTAGCTTTCTGTCTCCTTTGCTTTACTCCACAGGAGTGCCTACCAACCCTGTTTTCCGTTGTGGCATGTCACAACTGTACTGGCAAAGCCTCCTCCAACTGGCTTGCTGTTAATTGCTTTGTTGCTGTGTGTGTGTGTGTGTGTGTGTGTGTGTGTGTGTGTGTGTGTGTGTGTGTGTGTGTGTGTGTGTGTGTGTGTGTGCACTGCAAAAAATGATGTGTTTGCAATACTTAAAAAATTGAAGCAAAAGTTTAACAGTTTGTATGGAGTTGTGCCAACAAGAACACAGAAAATAAAGTTAGAGACAAAGGCAACACCCTAGGCTTACCTAAATAAACAGTTTGGAACATTATCGTGAACGAAGAGAGCAATTGACTACAAACAGTCATTGCATTAAAAGGAATATAAATTAAATTGCATGCAAAAATATGAATTAAAGTCGTCATGTCTAGTTTGTTGTCACATATCATTTACGTGCATGTATGCACACACATACACACACACACATGTGCGCATATACACACACATACAATCACTGGCATCTCCTGAGCTGTCACAGGTCTTACTGGACAGTCTACATGGCTCTTCGGCCCTAAATCTGTGTCGTGTCACTATTGTTCTGAACAAAAATGTAAAAAAATTCTCAGGAAACTGAGTGGGTTTGTAACAAAGCAGAATATTGGCTAACAGTCAAACTCTGTCTTGCTTGAGTACCGACATGTTTCTTACCAAAATAGTTCACCCTAGTGTGTCTTTGCAAAGAAAGAAACATTTGGATTTGAAAAAAAATGCTCAAAGTGTACTTTGTGATAGTGGAATGCCTTCTGGCAATGGTTGATTGCATTAAAAAAATCAAGTCAACATTCAGCCAGGCAATATGCATAGCAAGAGGCTACAATACATCAGACACAACAGCACTATTCAAACATCTCATATACCCCACTCCCCCACCACACACCCACACCCACACCCACACACACACACTCACACCTTACATGTGACAGACAATAATCTACCTACCTGCTGTTTTAGGAATGACAAGGACTTGGGTCTGTTTCCTCTTAATGCCCCCCCATCCCCAGAGTGTCCTCAGGTCATGCTGAGGCTGGACATTCTGGCCCCAAAACTGTGTTGTTGACTCTATTATACTAGAGGGGGGAAAAAAACACTGGCCAACAGTCAAACTTTTACCAACATATCTCCGAGCAAGTAGCTCACTCTGCAAACATATGTACGGCACATGCCAAAGTACAGAACTTTAATTATGCGACACCTAATTTGAAAAAAATCACTTCTATATCAATAAATTATGTAATTGAAACAGTGTACATACAGAGGACCAATTGTAAAGTATGGGGTCTGTATGTATTGAGTTAAATACATACATACATTAAAAAAGAGTTTTTATTCCATAAACCACTAGCTCGTAATTAAACTATGTATTTAGTCCTGCTATGTTTTCATGGGTTTGAAACTGGAGGGTAATTGATTTCAAAAAGCATTTACAGTGGGTCAACCATGGTTCAACAAGTCCTTGTTTTTTTTGCTATGGCTGCTCTGTCAAGGGGAACTCTATCACACTAAGTAAACACAAGTGGTAGTATTTAACATCATATTATCAAGATGTAAAGCAAATTCTGATAAAAAAAAATGCCTTAAAGAGATCTGTTGTCATTGTTGCCACAAATACAGACCTTTCTGCTCTGTGTCAGAAGATCAGCTTTTCTTATATTCTGTTATTTTTCTGTATGTTCTCATACATAGTGTTAACCATGTAATTATTTTTCTGTTCTCCATAAAACAGACAGGAAACTGATTTTGATTATTACTTTTCCTTATTTGCAGTAATTGATTTGTGATTTCAGTATTGAACATTATAGGACAATGTCAAATAGTGATGGCTGGACTATCTGTGTATGTCTTGTACGTAAACTAATTCAAGTCAAAAGCATTTTTCTTTTACAATTAGTTCTCAGGCCACAGTTTCAATATCCATGTGAATCATAATGACTTAACAGAGAGCCCAACTTAATGATAGAGTTGAAAAAAAGTGTTTAATATAATGCAGATTGTTATGAGATATTTCTTTTTCTAATGTGGATTCCTTTATTGCCCGATGCCAGGACATGCTTTGCTTGTCACACATATATGTTTTTATTTTCACAAATGAATGCTGTAAAACATTGCTCCAGTATTATGAATACCAGCAAGAAAGATTTGGATTCAAAACAGCAGAAAAGGACCTGTGACCCTTTCCTCTGTCCCTCTCAGCAGAGGGGAACAGTCAATGTAGGCTGAATCATGAACATGTTTTCATGGTGGGATTTGCTCCCACAATCCACACCAGTCTAACTCTGGATACTATGCTTGCCTCTTCCCTGGAAATAATAATTAACCCAATCAGGAGGAGCCCTCTGAGTGTGTTATGTAAACATCCCATGAGAGATGAAGACGAGGCCATTTAGATGGCACATGGTCAAGGTCAGTGGGAACATGGTATTGTCCTTTGGAGCAGGTGATAAATCAATGTGTCAACCAAACTAGGTATGGATGTGTACTAAGGAAATGTGAGAGGTAATATTTCCCACAGCACTTATAGTCGTGAGAGCTTCTTCTTCCTCTAGAGGGCGATGTTTAGACTTAAAATGAATTCTGAACAACAAAGAAAAGCATATTATCATTTTATGATTTTATTCTGTATATAGTTGTGGTAGCACATCTTGATTTTGCAAATTTAGATCAGCAATTAATTTACATTCACCAGCCAATGCAGGGCATTAATATAATTATGCACACCTCCCAGTAGACTATTTTTGTCTCCCAGTTTTCATTTCTGTTTCTTTTCTGGCAAGGTAGTGCCGATAAGCTGGATCCGATAAGCCAGGTGTCCTTGAGGAAGTGTAAAACAGGGGAGAGGATCAATAAAACACCTCCAATGTTAAAAGAAAAAGATCATGTTCTTAGATCAGCCGGCAGTGGAGGTCCTTCAAAATCAATTTCAAACAACATCTTTGGAACATTTTTTCCAGCTCATACACAAAATAACAAATGAGTATTTAACATTATAAAGCAATGTTTTCTTCAGTAATGCTGCATACAGGTAGTGAGCTCATAACCATGCTTAGTGTTGTGGTACAGCACACACAGTTACCCCAGTATTGTGCTTCATACCTATTTTCATGTTCTTGCAGCTCCTATGACATGAGCTAAATTTATCTCTCAGTGTCTGCCTTGTAAGTCACTATGGATAATTATGAGTATTTTTTTAAACAAAAACAAATTGAATACAACCATGAGATATGCATGAAATCCATGTGTAAATGAAAGCTAAAGAAGAACAATAGCCTGCACTATGGAAACACCTAAAAGCATATTTAAAATGCTCAGACATCTTTTTTCTCCCTGAGACACTGCGCATGCCATGACAATATCATTGGGCTGTTCTTCTTTGACTCGCTGTATACAACATCGTTGTCCTTTCAAAGGTAATGAAGACAGGAAGTAAGAATTCTTTACACAATACAGACCTTTCAGCATGCTAGCAAGCAGGCCCATACATGCAGTTGTACATGGATCTGTTTCTCTCACTTTTATAGTGCTGTGAAAGCTGGCAAAGTATGGATTTCCCTGTTAGGTAAAGTTTACAGAAAGCATATCCCGGTGAGACTCAAGCCTGCGTTGCAGGAAAAAAGAAAAGTGAGAGGCTGTCTGGAACAGCTAGTGTCCCAGTTTCAACCAAATGAGACCATTTAAAAAATAGGCCACCCTTTATAGAGCACTGCTGGAGCGACCCTGTGAAGTCTGGCAATGACCTGCCTTTTATCATTTTAGGTAATGCAAAGATTTTTCTCTGTTTTTACTGTAGTTTATCTCCTTCAGTTTACCCTGCTTTAGGAATTTTAAAGTATGTAAATGTGTGATGATGGTTGTAATTATAATTAATATTGATTATTCTTGTCATAATAATTGTTGTTATAATTGTGGTAGACAAGGTACAATGTTTATTTGTTTATTACACTTGTTGTTTGCTGTAAAGTAATAATACTTTTATAAATAGACTTTTAGTTCTTCCAGATTGTCTGATTGAAATAAATTGGCTAGTGACTACCTACTATGATGACCTAAGTAGCTATCGAGCATTTCTGTTTAGACTTAGCAGTGATTTACTCAGAACATTTGAACACTGCATTCGATTTAAATTGCAATAAGACAGCAGCATACAGGCATCAGTATACACTTAATTCTCACAAAATATTCATTTAAAAGGTTGTCATGGTGCCTTTTCAATTAAAACATTTCCCTGCACAAGTACTTGCATTAAGACAGACAAGCAAAACTGATGAACACAGGGGAATTTTACTCTGACAGTTAAGCATTAATGATCATATTACAGTATTCTACCATATTTCCATTGTCAGGATATCATTATGAGAGGTTTTTTTTCTTTGAATCCTGACAAACAATAAAACACATCTTCTCTGTATTGTATTAATGAATTCACAAGGAACAGCTGTGAAATTCTATATATTGATAGTAATTCAGTCAAACCCGGCATATTTCTGTAAATTAGTGTAGAATACAATCTGGATTGGTTGAGAAAATTGACGAGCAGCAAATGAAATAATTAGAAATCTTAGATGTGCTTATTTATGTGTTTGTCTGACTCTTGCTCCTTTTTGTTAGTATATTACTGCCTACCATTATGGAAATACCGAAGCTGTTGAGCTGTTAAGATGGGTTTGTTACAAAAAAATTTTTTATCTCCAAATAGCAATGCTTGATGATCATCTGTTAGACAGCTGCAATCACTGTGGCATTGATATTCTTGATAATTTTACAGCTTGCTGTTTGGCGTGATGTTCTTCCTGGAAGCATGCATGTTGTGTACAGCTCAGTGTGTGCTACTCAGCTACTTAATGAATGAGAATTTGAGAAAGTGTACATTAGATGTATTTGTTACTGTGTTTACATTTGATATCTTGCTCTCTCTCTCTCTCTCTCTCTCTCTCTCACTCACTCTCTTTCTGTAAGCTACACACACACACACACACACACACACACACACACACACAAACATGCACACAGGACAAAATAGACTGAATTCTGTGCAGCTTTAGCCTGCAGAGATAGGGTTGAAAAACAAAGAGATGAAAGACCAGCTTCTTGAATAGCGACAGTGACAAATTCCAGTCTCCTCAGTTCGCCCTTGGAGAGCAGAAGTGTGAAAGGGAGGGGGGCAGGTAAATCAAAGGGGGTTCCATGGAATTTCCTAAACTAAACAAGTTGTTTGAAGCAGCATGCAATTCAACTAAAGCATATCCATGTTTGGGGATGTATTGTCTGTAAACCTGTGAGTGAATGCATTCTGTTGCTGCTGTAGTCTCATTTTCCTGCCTCATTTTCATGTCCATGATGCATTGAACACCATTGACCTCTTTTGCTCGACATATACAATAACGTTCACCACTGAGCAGTAGAGAAATCTCCATTGTATCATATAAATCACTTCAATAACTGAAATGACAACACATTATTAAAGCTGTAACTGGATGATTATATTACAATAGAAAATGAAGAAATGTGATAAAATTTCTTTGGTAAGCAGTACATACATTTTCCCATTTTCTCCAAAAGTTTGTCCAAACTACCACCTCAGTACTCATTTACAGACTTTATTGTTCATCTTGAACATTGTTTGACTAAAAAATAATAAATAATATAATATAAGAAATAATATCAAGACCTAATATATCTAATTATTATGACAAAATAATAACAATAGAAATAAAAATTGTAACTTTATGTTAGTGACATGATAGTTAGTGACCTCCTGTAGTGCAATATTCCAACAGAAATCTTTAAAAGTTAAATGAACTGCATAAATTACATCTGCAAGCAGAGTTGATTTAGAGGCCAGTTTTCTTAAGATGCAGAAAGGTTGCGCTGGTTATAGTGGCTTTAACTAAAACTGAAGTTGTGCTGGCCTTGTTGGCTGTAATAAAGATTGAAGCTGAATCAGCGTAAGAGGCTTTAACAAATGTTGAACGACTGGCTGTAAGAAAGATCAGGAGAGGACATGCCTAAGAGACTGTGGGGAAGCTGGCATTAGAGGTAGAGGCACAATTAAATTTTATCTCATTGGCATCGCCAGACCTGATTTAGACAGCCTGAAACCTCTGTATAAATTTCATCGGACCAGCTAAAACAGTTCAGCAATGAAGATGTGAATAGCTGCATATATTGTTGCCCCTTTCATCAAACCAGTCATTGAGCATTAATGCAAAGAGGTGATTACTAAGATTATATATCACCTACACACAGTCAATATGCTAAACTACCAGACATGATCCATCTGATCAGCCAATAAAGCAGCATTTTTTTTCCAATTACTGTTTAGTAACACATTTAACAGTTTGTCATCACAGTGCCACTGTGTTAGTTTATTAACATTGTCATGTTTCTGTAAGAGCTACACACCTGGCTTGTTTTATAAATGCACAACACTTGGGGTAAATGAGGATGAGCCACCCACATCAGAGAACTGAGCAGCTGAAGGAAAAACATGGACATCAATACCAGAGCCAGAGATGTGCTTATTATAGTCCAGCACCGTGCACTGCCTCAAGCTGCAAGGTCCTATGGCTGCGCATAGGCAGAGTTTGATACTGAATGCACCTAACAAATAACAACAGTGAAAATAATTATCCAGACACTGCAGTCTATTAAATGGCTTTATATGGTAATGTGTTGTTCTTTTCAATAAATGGTGGAGTCCGTGTTAATTGTCTCAATTCTCACAACATAGAATGATAGCAGCTGATAGCAGAAATTGTCAATCAAGGAGTTAAACAATGCTTTCATTTTGACCAATCATGAGCCAGTTCCAATTTTGAACGAGTTGTTGATATCTAACCCTAATAGGGAATACATAATTGGTGTCACATTCTCAGTGTGGAGGAAAAGAGTCATCACATGTGTCAGAGGAATCACAAGTGTGCAACTTCCTCCTCCTGGACCTGCAGGACACAATCACTTGCAGGTTGTACAAACAGTAATTCAGTTTCTGCCCTGCTTACCAAAGGCTGGTTATGGTCCCTCCTACAGTGAAGCCAGCTGGTCAGTGGGCAATTGCTGCTTTTCTGCACTTGAAAGGGTGACGGGCTTTGATTTTTACTTTAATTTATCTGTAATTCCAAACTGTAATCTGCATTATATCTCACATAGCACTTGAGTAGGACCAAACCTCACTTCACAATATCTGCAAAATGCTACAGTAAAATAAAAATTTCATTGTGTTTCATCAGTCTATGTTTCCTTTACAGAAAAAACTGAATAGTGAATAAATAAGATGAAAAACACTCATAAAAAATATCAGTAAGGCTGACAGGTTTTGGCCTTGAGGTTCTCACAGAAACAAAACAAAATCAATAATACTACTACTACTAATAATAATAATAATAATAATTGATGACTATAGCACTCATGCTATTGACTGTAAATTATTTACTGTCTAGTCTTCCAAACAAGCATGAAGTGAAGATGCTGAATTCAAGGTGAAAGGAGATGCTGTCGGATATGAGTAGCCAATCATCTTTGGCTATTATGTAGGCAGAAATAGCATTTTATTGTTTTAAGATGTTTAAACCACATGCATTGATTTATAAGAAATAATCTTGTATTTGTACACACATTTCTATATTTTACAGCCTGAACTGCATTTTTAGCATTGTTGTATAGAGTATTGAATTCCCTGCCTTATCTGTGTCGTTTGGTTGATACAGTGTTAATTTAGCTGTGACTGTCTCTTGGCTAGTCCATCATTGTTTCTATCAAATGTACAATTCAAATTTGCTGCATACAACAATATACTCCTGCTGTTCTGTCCTAGTTTTTAGCCTGGGCTTCCTGGCTGTTGCCTTTATATAATTCCTGCATCAGGGAGATTGTTGTGTCTTTATTTTCTTGTCAGATCAATCACTGTCTCATTCACTAGGCCTTGGTGTGGATTGCCCAATGATGGGAGGCCACTGTCAGCAGTGAGTACCACTTTGCTTTTAGCAAGCAGTTAAATATGAGTTTATGTTCTGTGAGCTCTGTAAGGGTCACATCGTAATGCATTGCAGTACTTGATTCTCAGTACAAACACTATGGTGCTGCTACTCAATGATGCCTTTTCTTGATAAATCCTACATTTAAGAAGAATATATTCTACACTCTTGAACATACAAATTGTCTACATTTGGGCACATTCTTGATGAATGGCCTTGCTTTTGAGCAAACACTTGTGTTGTGCTTTATCAAGGCTAAGAATATGTCCTCCTTAATCAAGCCTCTCACATCTACATTTGTAAAGCTTGTTTTGCTTGGGTGACAGTCCTGTTATGCACAGCGATGACATTGAGAGCTTTTCTCCTGCATAAAATGTTTGTCCCTTTGAATGCTTAGCATTTAATGGAACAGGTGTACGGTCTATGCTGGCTGTCAGTGTTTATTGTCCTCAGGAGGCCTCTGGTTTCCGAGCTCTCAGAATTTCTCTCTCTGATGTGATATGTGGGCCTCTCGTTCTTGGAGATTTTAAAAATACCTAACAGTTCCTTTGACAGTGTTTACACTGCAGATTTATTGTGTGTGTATTATATGATTTTAATTTTCCTAAGAATATAGATTTCTCTGCCCACAACTGGAGTCATACCCTTGATCTTGTATGCTCAACTGATATACATTCCAGTAATCTTCAGGGTATTAGCTTGGGGTTTTTTCAGAGAATAAGGCTGTTATTTGTGTTTCTCTTCCCCAAACCTGTCTGTGAGTCAAATGCATATCACACTTAGGAATCAGAAACATTAAATGTGACCTATAACCTTTCAGCTACTGTTGATGAAAAAGGAGTGGTATGTGAGGTGTAGTGCTTGCCCCAAGGATGTCAATCAAAATGACACCATATGACACTGTTTAACACTTTGTGGCACAGTGGCAGGTGTGGCCACTGGGCCGGCTGGTGAGTGGAAGTAAACCAGGATAAAAGTTAAAAAAAAATGGCCAAAAGCATTTTATTCATCACTTTAATGGGATAAAAGGAAAAACAAACCAATGTACTCAACAGAGTCAAACCCAAAAACAGCACAGCCTCACACAAGCCCAAAAGTCCAAACCCAAAAAGTCCCTTCAGCTGCCCAGGCTGTGCTTAAATAGAAGGCCTAATTGAAGGCAAGTGCCTACAGCTGAGTTGATTAGGAATCACTCGCAGGTGAGCCTGCCTGTTAGTGAGGCCACTGCTGTTGCAGCTGCAGTTAACTCTCCAGGCTGAGGGAGGGAACCAGGAGACTGACAGCAGTACAATGGGAGGAGCTGAGGAGCTTGCTCCCCCCTCCATCTCTCCTGGCATCACAACTTGTTGATCATTCAGAATATTAATATAACACATCCAACACAATCATGCATAAACCATAAACATATGTAACTGTGAATTACACACACACACAAGAGAGAGCATACAGCCCTGCTGCTGGATAAACAGACAGAGCGGTGAGGTCTGAGATAGTGCTGAAGCTGGCTGACACTGTGTGACACTCACTCCAGCTGCTGCGTTCGAGCAGCTGACATCAAAGCTAACAGTATTTGGCCATGGCCTTTGAAAAAATGCAGCTCACTTTCACTGATCAATCCTGATAAATCAAACATCTGTTTCAATCTCATGACAGAACAGTATCCAAGGACCCTGATTTGCTCAAACCCATAAGGTCTCATGCTTTTTTTCAGTACTCACCTTGTTGTGCCATTGAACTATGATCTGTGAAAACCCATGGATTTCTTCTATGTTATAATAATTAGGTCTCAGGCATTATGTTCTTCCATTATTTTGACATAATTAATTATGGTAAGGATAACCCCAGAGTTTTCCACTCAACCATAACCAAGTTGTTGCAGCCCAACGATAACCCTCTGGTTTCTGACTCCTTTGATGTCTGTAATAAATTTCTTGGCCTGGTTCCAAAACAAAATTGACTCAATTCATCAAATGCTACAGCAGTCACACTCCACTGCTGTTGATCAGTGTCTGAATGAGGTTTTTCTCCCCTGCTGCCCCTGACTGGGGGTCTCTATTTTTTTTCTTTTACACATTGAGTCAGTCTACAGCAATGAACTGGTCTGTGTGGCCCTGATGTCAAAGTGTCTCCTTGACCCCTTTCTCTCCCTTAATTCTGACACCCCAAGATTCTGACATCTCAAGACTGTCCCCAAGATCCTCTCCATGACAAAAACAAAGGTCAGACATCTTGATAACATGTGTCTCAAGTTGAAGATGGCCTAGATTGAATCAAAATGTGTCCTTCAAATTCAACAAAGCAAAATTGTCCATGAAGAAAAAAAAAAAATATTTGTAATTTGAAATGGAGGAAAAATGCTGACTGAATCCAAGCTATATTCAGAACTTAATCCCCTGCTTTTGTTATGAGATGCTGAAACCTTCATTTGTGCCTCTTCTGCTTCTCTGTCAGGTTATTGCAGCCTAATTCAAATCTTCATTTTTCTGACATGGCCTTCACTCACACAAAACCCCACACAACCACACAACTCCAACCCTATGCTAATCATATTGCCTACCTGTTAAATCTTGTAAAATCCTCCCCTGTCCCTTCTTCACAGTCTTGCCCTGTCTCCACCCACATACTCTGTATTTACTCACCTTCTGCTGTACTCCTGTTCTCTGTTACAGTACCTGCCAACAGACTGTTCTGAGAACAGGCTCTGTACTTTTGTGTCCATTGCTTCTCACCTCTATGATTAATCCTTGAACAACTTTATCAGTCTTGGTGCTGTCAAGTTGCTGCCTAAATGTAAACTTAACAGATACATTGATGCTGGCACTTATAATTTTTGAGGTATGTCTATGTTTCCTGTTGCTTTGTTGTATCTGTCAGCATCCTTGTGTTATTATTTTTATACTAATATTACATTTCTGTTAGAACAGGAAATCTGAGTGTTCCCTGATAGCATCTACTAGCTTTAATACTAAAATGAACAATGTAACTCCTCAAACCTGAAGCATGTTTTTTTTTATTTAAGTTCAATAATTACAGTAAATAATCTGTGGAGCAGCTGGGGCCATGCTGTTTTAAAACAGTAGTGGGCAGGCTCATTGCCTGTCTTATGCTGTTGTTGAGAGCACCAATGTGAACCAGAGCACAACCCCCTTGACTTGACATAGCCTTTTCACAGCCCGTCGACTCTCAATCATTAATTCAGTACTCTCGTCACAATGACATGTGGTGATCTCCTCGCCTGCTTTTGAACTTAATTAAAGATGAGAGATCGGCCAATGGAGATGATCTCTTTATCAGTGTACAACCAAAGGACTTGGCACAAGTAAGACATTCATTCCAGTTCACTTATTTAAGAACATTTGTGGTTTTTTTTGTATTTTTGTCAGTCTTCAAGGTGGTTAAATGTGGTCATTTAAACATAAAACACTATTCATAACTTCCGGTTTTACCTGCATCAGATTAAATAGTATAGTGCTGAATGTATACTTTATAGCTAAATAAGTATATCCATGTGGTAAATGACCGAGCACAGGCCTGAGTCTTTTCATAAGGAATAATGTAATCTATGAATGATTCAAGGAAGACATTCCAGGTGATTCAGATTCTTTAACTGAGGGAAATGACCAGATATAGCATAGGTTGAAATGCTTTAAAATAACTGTGCTGATTTCCAATACTACAACCATCTATGCTACCCCACAAGGACTAAACTCATCAACAGCAGAAACTTGTAAAACCTACTCATGTGAAAATGATACTAGATAAGTAGATTTCCATTATTTAAAAGTGAGGAACCATGAGGCTGGGTGGCTCATCCTGGTAACTCACAGTTGCAGAGTGTGGATAGACCCCATGGCATTGTATCAGAAATGGATCATGTCAGTGCCATAGAAACCAGTAGTTCTGTGTGCTGATGTTTAACAAGCCCTAGCATTGCCCAAGGAAGAAGTGATATAGTTTGCAGCAGTGTCCTTGTCTCATTCATTTCCATTGACCCTGTGTGGTCAGTTTGGCGTCTGCTGTCTGCTGGCACAAAGCTGCACATGAAGTGTCTTCCACTGACTCATTTCTGTGCAAGCTCCACTTGTCAACTGTGGTATGAAAAGAAGTGACAGGTGACATTGAGGGTCTAAAAGGAGAGCATGCCTGTGCTCTCTCAGTTTGACAAAAGGTTGTAATAAGAATTTCAGTGTATGAATACACCTAGGTATTAACTAAAGCAACTGTTTTTCCCAGTTGCATGTTTAATCTGTTGTAGAACTCTGAAGGTTGTACATGCCTATTTGACGTTACTGAGTCACATTCCAGGCTAGCACACTTGGATTGTTTCTTAAAACCATAATGACCATCTTTCAAAGTCACTAAAATTAAATTGTTACATGTCACAGAAATGTTGGCTCACTCTTAATTATTGTTTTCCTTATTTGAATTATGTTTTGGGGTTACATAACTGGCAATTCAAAATATTTTATATAACTCAAAAATCAGATTTTGGAAAAACAAAATATTTGGTGTTTGTTTCTGGCAACATTACATCGGGGCATTATCTATCATGTTTTGACAGAACTGAGCGAGGACAGAGAAATGAGCAATTCATCTGCATTGAATGATACATATAGAATATCAACTATCTGATAATCATTTCCTGATATACAACCAATACAACATACTGCACCATACATTTGACATTTTACACATGGTTAAATTGTGCCAGGGTTATTCATAGTCTTCAAACATACGGTTTGGTAAGTGCATTTTGGTGATAACTTTTTTCTGCAAGGAAAACAAAAACTTACATTTTAATTTTAACAGAAAGTTGATGAAAAAAGTTGAATGTTTAATTTAGTAAAGTATCTCCCATTTGCAATGCTTCTTTTTGCAGTGAAGAAAGTCTGCTTCCTGATGCTTGATATGAAAATACACAATCATGGTGGGCTTTCATTATTCTGTTCCATAACATCACATTTGCATGGGTTCTGACAACATTTGTGTAAACTTTTGAACACTGGTTTAAAATCAATATATATATTTTAAATAGCAAGTTCATAATGAAGAAATGATAAATAAATAAGGGTAGATGTTTTTTTTATCTTATTTTAAGTCAGGCCATATTCTAAATGAAGAGTTTATAATTCATAATGTAAACTTATATATTAGACATTTTTCTTGCTTTGTTCAAACATATAAAGTCCCAAAGCAAAGAATAATCTAACACGATTAACTATTATGAAAGTACAATGAATAATAACAGTTTAGAGTTTGGGTAAATTAGGCAAAAAAAAACATACTATTTAGTTTCATGTTAGTGCTTGTGTCTTACCTAAAGTCCTAATCTTAATCATAAATGCAATATGTGTGTGTTTTGCAGCAACCTGAAACATAAGTAAACCAGTTTCATGTCACTTTGTGACACATGCAGTTTTATCATATATCATATTACATTATTATATTGGGTATTATAATAAATGGTCTTCATGTGTATTTATGTGCTGTAAGTCTGTCTCCTGAGTGGTATATCTGTTTCCATCAGTGAATAAATTATGGGCTTTTCTGTTGTCTTTTTGTTATAAAGCATTCTAGAATTAAATGCAAATTTGCCTTGTCTTTAGCAGAGATGTATTCACAAATACACTAATGTCTGTTTTGAATGTCTCAACTGTCTGGATTGCCATTTTTATATGCCATCTTTGCTCTCCAACAATTTAAATGTAATGACATATATTAATCTTTAAATAATAGCAAATGCTTTACAAGACATGCTCTCAAGTTCTGATAATGGCAATGTGCATTCATAGGATGATTTACTGTGTTTCACAACAAAGCATAATACACTGTCCCAAAGCAGAAATTCCTATTCATTTACTAAGGAGCAACAAGGGATTCTGGTGAATGTCATGTCTGAAGATTTCTAGACAACACAGGCAAGAAATGGCATTGCATGTGTATGAAACTACATATGACATGAAAGTGTGTTCTGTGTGTTCCATGAAAAGGCTGGTTGCTGTGTAATAAAATAATGATGATAATATCACATATAAATGTATTATACACTAATGTGCATCAACAAGAAGACAAAAAGACTAGGCTATACAAACCAGTGCATAAAAGTCACTAAAGGCTGTCTATAATGGAATGAAAGATAAGAAAATTGCAGGATCTGTGGAAAAGTCTATACTCCTGATGTTGTGCACTTATCTACAAAAAATAATGTCAATAATGTCAAATTGGGAATGCTGGGTGGCTCATTCTGTTCTTTTTCATATATGGACCGTTATCAAATCCAGACCATGTTAGTGCACACTGTGGCTTGAATTAATGACAATATTCTGTACCTACTTATTCTACAGTGACCCCCCTTGAGTTTTAGTGTACACTCCCACAGTACAACAGAACTGTTAATATCATTCTCCTGCCGTCTTCCACTCATTATTGACTGCTCATGTAGCTGCAACTTGAACTATTCTATCAGTATTTAAAATGAGGTTGAACCAAATTAAGCACATCTTTGCCAGTGACTTTTTAGAATCAAGTAACAATGACTATTGTAAAACAAAGACACTAATTTCATAGAGCATTATGGCTTAGCGCTCAGATTCATTTTGACTTCATTATTGTGTAGGCTCATTATCCGCCTTCCATATTCCTAGAGAACAGGCTTCATTTCAGAACAAGGCTGCTCTTTTAATGCACTGAAGATGGAACTATTTCAATGACAAATGGCTGGATTATTCCTTTTGACTCTTCAACCTCCAAATCCCTGATGAACAGACTCTTTCTTCCTCTGTTCACCATCGAAGGGCACATTCCATTCCAATGTCTATGTAATATTTAAACGCATGACTGACACAAGGTTGCAGTGATGATCTCAGCAGTGGTTTCTGTTTCATGTAAGCAATATGAAGGACTGCATTTAACTCCAGCTTTGAATGAAATATGTCTACATACATTTAGATTTACATCGTACACAATCATGTTCATTATGTGGAAAACACACTCATAAACACAAACATGCACCCATACAGACAGCCATATTCTTACATCACATGTACACAGACATCCGTATGAGTATGTAAACAAACATGTTCACATAACAGATAATCTGAATAAAGAAAACAGATCATTCACTATGCTATTCACAGAATATTGTCTCTGAACAATTAAGTATTTAAAATTTTGTGCAAATGGAATCGAATACCAATACTTACTTCTTTGGCCAAAAGTGTCTAAAAAAACAAACTGTAAATAGGTAGGACGGAACAATTGTTTATCTGCAGTCTTCCCAAAATGTGTTGTGGGGGACTGGTAACATCTCAAAGAAAACCATCCTAAAACTATGTAATTTCAGCTTATTGTTTTATTTGATATCTCTCATTGTATTTCATTTTTGATTAAGCACCTATCTTAAATAAAAAAAAGTCAGATTTATGACAGGAAACTTGCTGAAATTTGATTCACATTATGATACTGTACAAGCATCCTCTGACAGATGGAAAATAGGGCACACATCCAGAAAATACATTTTATTGTCCACCTTGATACTGATTGTTGATTATTCATGACCACTTTCTACTGTAAGTACGGTTAATTGCAGTGCGTCAAAAGACTGTATTGAAGACTCAAAACAGTTGTGTAATTTCTTTAAGTAAGTATCTGAATTAATAAAGATTCCTTGCTAAAATACAAGGTGCTTACATCGTATGGCACTCAGTACGTACGTGTTCTTGCTGCCATGACAACGCTGTATAAATCCTCTGTTCAGATGGAGAGGGATAGAAGCCTGCTATAGGAACTGCTAGCGCACACTTTGTACGGACTGAGACAAGGCAAAACGTTCAGCACCCTTGTATTCCCTTCTTTATATCATCTTATCAGGTTTTTATCCGCACCGTGCAACGATATAATCAACTTCTTTCACCAAGGGAGTTTTTATGTTTGTTAGTTTGCTGTTTTTGATTTTTTTTCTCAAAGTAAAATAATTTAATGTACTCACGGGAGAATTAATGGATTTATTATTCCAATTAACGCGGATCCCTAGCCAGCGAACAGCATCGATTTAGCCAATATTTCATATTTACGTTTGAAATTTCTCTTTTTTTCCGGATAAATGATCAATGTTTTTAGCTGATTTCCAGTCTTTGCACTCTTAATCGCATTTTTTTTTAATACGACTGCCAAGAGTTTCCATCAAAATAACTTATTTGAAAGCTGCGAACCCCGGCGGACTGGAGGGAACAGACTGGGCTCGTTGACATCAAGACAGTGCCCATAGATGCAACTCAGACAGAAATAACTCAATTGATGAGGATCGCACCTGCGCAGTAGAAGTTTTAGTGGCAATCAAACTTTTTCACACGAACGCTGTAAACTGGACTGGACATTGGAGTATAGTGGCATAACGGTAATAGAAACAAGAAAAGTACAAACGACAGCTAATACATACATAAGTAAAGTCTTGGACTTTGTTCTCAGAAACGGAACTGGCCTAAGAAAGGATTTATAAACTGAAGACGGATATGAAAGGCGACTTTGCCATGTCTTGGAAACGTACGGTGGTTTTGTGGCTCAGATTGCTATTCATTCTGCCCGCAGGATTACCGGTCTTTAGCCAAGGGGATTCTCAGTCGGACAACACAATGATGGACAACATTACCGTCAGGCAAGGTGAAACAGTGGTTCTCAGGTAAGGCACTGGTGACCTCATTACCAACATCGTTATTGTGGTGTGACATGATTTCTATGTATTTATATGAATTAATGTATGTATGTTTGTGTGTATTTATTTATGTACATCGAGGCAAGCCAGACCTCCACACGCTTTGTGTATCAGCTGCAAGAATACAATCGCATATGGTTTAATAAGTGTCTCCATAATTTCTATGCATGTGTAGCAGATGTAACTTAGCTTCGCAGCAAATAGAACACCTATACGTATTTTATAGGGAGTTTGTACTGTTCTTCATTTGCAATGTCACGCTTATCTGGCTTTCTATAACAGGATGCGAACTATCAGCAGATCTCTGTCAGTGTCTTGTTACCAATAACCAGCAGATGCTACTTGTAGAGTGCGATCTGTAAACAAATTAAGCTACACAAATGACCATATTCACGCAATGAAGTTAAAATGTTCGAAAATATGGTCAAAATATATGAAATTTTTCAAAATACACTTCCAGGAGTTTTTATCATCTCCTACCCTCAGGACTTGATTGGGATTCATTATTTTAATTACCATACTGTAAATAAATAATAACAATATTGCTTTATTCTCGGATGAGATGTGTTTTGGAGTTTAGGGATAGCTAAACTGTTCCCTTGGGTTTGGTGCTCATCCTTTCTTTTATAGTATATTAATATAAAACGTAATCAATAGATAGCTTTACTTTTGATATATTATGATACATTCTGATTGAGGAACATATAAGATTATTTCTGGCCCCTAGGTTCCACTACAATAGTCACAATGAGCTAATTCATGGGTGTGGGTCTGATTTGGCGGGCAAGCCTTGCGAGCAAACTAAGGACAACATAAATATTTACAGGTATATAAACCATATAGAAACAATGACATATTTTCTGTTATTGTTAATTATTAACAATACCAGTGACATTCGAGGTGAGAGGTCATAGAGGAACGGGGAGTGGAGCACATAATGTGTGTGCAGGGGTGGACAGTACTTCAGATACATGCATTTGAAATAAATATTTGAAATACAAAATACTATTTTGCTGTTGGTTGTCTTGCAGTAATAAACAGTTAATGCATTTTTTAAATAAAAATACATTAGTATTCTGAAGTAGTCTCACCCAAAATATTCTGTGAGATAATATCACATCATCCTCATGTAAACTGACATATCTGTTACAGATACTTAATGATTTAGTGTTTTCCATGTAGTAGTGGTGGTCAGACATACATTTATTTATAGTTCTCATTTCTGTCATTTGTGCTCTAAAAGACATACTTTTTTGTAGTTTGATTTGATACATTGGCATTTTGGATTTTTTTCATTTGTGTACCAAAATACATTTTGATGTATTTTTGCCCAATCCAGTGTGTGTATGTTGGGGCTGGTGTTGAATTGTAATATCTAGTAGGTTCTCAAACTAATTTTATACCAATGAGTCAAATTTGATATGAAAGCCATATTTGTATCAACATGGTGTAATAATTTCCCAAATTCCACCTTTATAACTATGTTCCAGGAGCCCTTTACTTCAAATAGTAAACTGTGTGATTGCATGTGAGTAACATCTTATGATGAGTTCTTTCCTCAGTGAGCCTCTCACCGTAGTAATTGACAGTGCAACATATTGGAATGGTGCACATCAGGACTTGATGAGTTTTATTAAAAGTTCAAACTTGTCATAATTGCAAATGGGTGCTATGATTGTGCTGGAAAGAGCAATCATAGGCAATAAACTGTGGGGATCCGAACCAAAGGCATTTTTTGTTTGAAATGTCTGAAGAACTAATCAAATGAACAAACAGGTTTACAAGCTGAGCAATAATTGATTTAGACAATGAAATAAGCTTGGGGCCATTTGCACCAGCTCTACATTTGATTTGCAGTGAGTTATTGCTTTATGTATAATTGCAAGAGCTTCATCTGAGACTTGAACATAATGAACTTAGAAGAGGGCATAATACACAGAACTGGTACAACCTGCACAAACTGGAGCAATTCCATACCTGCAAGGCAGAGTTAACTGTCTGCACTGGATGGCCACAGCCCTAGCTAATCTTTCTGAACTATTCCTTTTCATTTTCTATTGAAAAGACTTTCACATCTGGCATGTCTGAGGTGATTTTTTTTGTTTTGTTGTTTTGCATCATTCCTTGTTTCCCAAGTCTCAAGTTGATGAGTGTAGCTAGGCAGGAATCTGTGAGTAGAAATGGAGAGCACTGTCTATGGATATGCAAATTATTCAAAACACATTCATTACATTATTATTTCATCTTATATTTAAATTGTACTTTATTTTTACAGCTAAGAGAGATGTAATCTCAGTCTGTCTGGATGACATGGATGGATGGAAAATGAATATTTTCTCCTTTGTGTGGTATCACAGTTATTGTGGAAAATGAGATGTCCCATGTCTAACTCGATCCCATGACCCTGAAATTAAGTAATCTTATAATAATCTAATGCTCTACCAACGGAGCAAACCAGGCAACACTGCGTTCAGAATAAAACCCTGTTAGCATTCAATCTCTGCATCATTTATATTGTCAAATTTGCCAAGCTATTCTTTGCTGACAACTGTTCAGAGCCCAACCTGACTAGAAATCATACTGTAAATAGTGGCTAGCACTGTGATGATCATCATAATTTAAATAAAACTATTCTCTAAACGCCCCTGATAAGTTCAGTTTGGAAATTTACAAACCATGTAACAATTCACAGCTTCTGATCGGAAACTCCCCCTTAGTGTATGTGAGCCAGCCCTGCCTCTCGAGATTATTCAAATATTCATAAAAATCACTGCTGGTCCCAGAGAGCCACAGTGTATGCATGTGTTTTCTAAAAGACATTTTTAAATCGACACTTAGGTTGTGGTCTAAGTTAAGAGTTCATCTATCCCTGTCCATTGACCATCAAGTTATGAATCATATATCTTTCTAAAAAGTCAAGGGCTAACATACCATACCACCCACTGTACTGCTCAAATGCTTATTAGAGGTCAGAAAATTTATGTCTGCTACATTTTTTAGACTGACAGGACTGCCTGAAATGACATAGGAAAAATGGATCTGCATAATTTGTGTGTTTTTACATTCAAAGGAAAAGACAATATGTGGTAGGAGAACAACACAAACACTCAAAATGAAAGGAAAGAAAGGATCACTATGTCTTCTGCTGACCATTGTTTTTCTGAATTTTAAACTTTTGAGAGTCACCAGAACCACAGAGCTAACGTCTGAAATCTCTATAAAGAATGCTGCCAAGTTACAAATACTTACAAATGTTCCTGTGAGGTGTTACTTATTTTCAGTTTCTAAGAGCAAGGGCCCTATATTACACATCACACTAAGGAGTAGTAGCCCTAATTCAAGTTACTTTGATAGTTTCATATTGTCATCCTTCCCCTCATAAACCTAGTTATTAATGTTACGAATGAACTTACAACTATTATAATTTGACCAATAATCACATGAGCAAGAAGTAGAATTTTGTCACATCATTGTTTATCCATTTCCCAGGCTTTCTAAATATTATTTCTCCTTCTAGTTACCTGTTTTTTTTACATATTTTAGGCAAATGTAGTACGATAAAATAAACTGGTCATTCATTCATTGTTTATCAATTATGGAATTCTTTTTTTGCAGTCATTGTATTGTTGTATTGGTTTGGTTCAAATGCTTCATTTATTCCATCTTGCCAACATGCAACTAAAATAATTACCCAAAATGCTTTGCTTTGTGTGCATTTGACAATGCAAAATAAACTGGCAAGGTTCTTTCTGTTAACTGATGTATTTCATTCATTGTTTTTTTATCAGAAATGTTATGAGGAGAATGTCTTTGTTGGAGTTTTTTTGCAGTCATGGCAATGTCTTATTTATTAATGCTTTAATATATTAGGGATTTTGTTATAGTATTGGTTTGAATTTTTATGTTCTACGCAAGACTGATTGATTGTGCGGTTAATCATTTATTCCAGCTAAATGTAATTCCAACATGTAATTATAATCAAAATTACAATATCAAAATAATTAATCAAATCCAAAATGTTCAGTTTTTGCGTTTGATTGTGAAGGCATTTGACAATGCATTTTGACATCATAACAAAGTTTATTGAACACATGTTGCTGTAAATGTCTGAATTGCAAGGTTCTTTACTGTTAACTGATGTATTTGGAGAACAAAGGAAAAGAGATGGTGGGAGTTTTGATAGAAAAGTCATGAAAAGTTAAGATCACTAATGCCGGGTATAGATCACATGCAAAACCAGTGTGTTTTGATCAAACACATTACAGATATGAAAAATAAATGTTCATTAAAATGATGAACAGAAATGCATTATTTAAAACTCACAAATAAGATATTCTGAGGAGAATATGTCTTTGTTGGAGTTTTGCACACAAGGCAGACGAGGGAATCTGCGGTGTGCATGCCAGGCCCAGATTAGAGACAGGGCCTTCTGAGGGAGTAAATGACAATGGCAATGTCTTATTTATTAATGCTTTAATATATCTGGTTCATGATCTGGAGTGCCTTAAATGGGCTGTCACAATTGTGATGGCAAGCTCCTGATGTCAGACTAAGAGGATCTTCCAGCCTTTGCAGAAGTTGATTCCTCTGAAATTTTGTTTGTGACTCAGATGCCTTAGAAACCTCATTATATTTAAAGGAGCATTAGATCAGTGCTTAATTCAGGAATTTCCTGCAGTTTGAATAATTTGTTTCATATTGTCAACACCAGTTCCTCCGTTAATCAATATTCCCAGATATCTTCCTTGACCAGCAATGCCCTGAGTGTGCCTGGAATACAAGGTCAAAAAAGTTTTGAGGGCCAAGTAAAGAGAGAAAATCATAATTCATTACTGCTGATAAAATGTCTGTTGGGGATTTTATGATCAAATTTCTGTATCAAACAGCTCTGGCTTGTGTAAAATAAATCAATCTTAGTTTTATTCAACTTCAGTTTTATTGTAATCTTTGTTTATGCTCAGTCTTCATGGAAGTAGTTGAATTGTAGTCGGCCATGCCTTTTTGACACCAGCCTTTGGCAGAAACTGCCCATACTATTCCTAGCTGAAGGAACTTAGACCTGTCTGGTGGCTGCTCAGTGGCTGCGTGGGCAGTGCTTCCGAACAGCAGGAGTGGTAGAATTACAGCCATACCAAGCCTTACGCTCAAAGAGCTGAACTGTGGCTCTATAGCTGGACGGACAGTACACAGTTTCATCCTGGGTTATGGGCCTCCAATAACTGGTGGGAAATTGTGAATTGGAGTGAATCATTATACTACTGCCCAAAAAGTGTGAGCATGCCTCCAAGCTCCAATTAAAAATTTTCACAAGCTCCTCTTTGCTTTACAGTGACCCTTTATGATCCTGATTATGTTCCAATAGGTCTGAAAATGCAACCCTCATAATCACCTCGAATTCCTTAAGTGTGAGCAGTGTGCAGAAAGACAGGAACAGACTGCTGTGAGTAGCTACTGTTTACATTTTGAGGCTGTAGGTTCTTAGTCTCAGAACACAATTTAAATATCTTGCAATGACAGCACACTTGGGAGAGATTAGGACAGTCTCAAAGTTTGAACATATTGGGCAATGGGGGTGCCCAGACTACACAAAGTCTGAAATACTTTAGACAGGTAAACTCTTGAAATGTGGGCAATTTTTGAAGGTCAGGTAGTGTGCAACCCACAACAATATAATTAAAGCACATTTTGTAAGCAATATTATTATCATTAAACAGCAAGGTACTGGGTTATGCTGACAAGAAAAAAAACATGAAGAAGTAATTCTGCTACATAAATTAAGATTGAGAAGTTGAAAAAAAAACAGCGGTAGATGAGAAAACAGCTCTTAAGTCTTTTAAAGCCATGTGCAATAAAGGGACACAAGATAGAATTTTACTGGTATGTTTTTATCAATGAAACTGCTAAACTCTCTCAATGTGACAAAAGAACTTGTCCTGACTGGTAATTCAGCCTTACCTGATGACACTTATTTGCTCAACAGTGAATCTGCAAAGAAATTTAATGTCATTATAAGGGTTATAATATAATCCATTACAGTTTAACAGTTTTGCATTTACTTTATGCAAAACTGTTGAGCTTGTGCAAAAAGAATAAGGGAAGATGTGGTTGTTTGAGGTAGTTTGTTCCAATCACAAATCATGTCACTGAAATTGCATGTGCAAAAATTATAATTTACCAAGGAAAGAAAAAGAAACTTGTTTTGATGTATTGAGTATATCTATGTATAGAAGGCATTGTACAATCTCTGGATTTTCTGTGTGCTTTGGTCCCTTTCAAAGCTCTGACTTGTCTCTTAGCATTTGGGCATAATATACACTGGCACATTGCAAGCAACCATTTCAAACAGTAACCCAGTATAGCACCAATTGTAAAGTTAACTCAGTCCTTCTGAATTCGTAGTTAAACGTCAGATTTGTTATCCCTGAAATCAGTAACTTGTGGAATAATGCAGAGATTATTATATGAACATATTATGCATTATGATCTGGAACTTAAAGTCTATCATCAGTCTACTTGCCACTGTAAACTTTTTCTCAGAGTATCAGACATATGGATAGCATAGCTAATAGGGCTGAACGATTAATTTATTTCAAATCTAAATTCGCGATTTGAAACAATGCAATTAGCATATATGTTATGCAGCATCTTGCCCAGGGTTTAAACTTTGGAGTATATAAACATGTAGAGACAGTGGCTCTAATAGAAGTCAATGGAGAAACCTTCAAAACCAGGAAGTGTAATTTTGGCCACAATCTGGGCATGTGGAGTTGTCTCCTGTGTCTCACACAATTAAAGAAATAGATGCAAAGCAATAACGTCTTTTACAAGTTACTTCAAAGCCTCCCCCATTGTTAGCTGAGCTTTTATTGGTCACATTTTATCGCTTATGTTTTCCATGTTTTTATCAGTGATTTATCCTTTTTAGATCCAGCAGCTTATTTTTTCTCATAGTATGAGGCCATTCAATTTAATTGTGTTTCCTTATGCATTTCTATAGTTACTATATAGGATCACAAAGAAGCTGTATTGCAACAGATCCTCAAAACGTCTTAGACGTCTTAAATGCCAAGACTCACACTTTGTTTTCCTTTTTGTCTTCTCATGACCGTGAAAGTAATTCTCACCGGTTGGACAACATCCAGACTAACACGGGCGCATTTCCAACACTGATTCAATGTATGTATGTAGGTCTCCTTACTGGTTGTTCCCGACACTGAGAGTCATTACTGCTTTTGCTGTTAACATTGTCGTTAACAGGCGACTCGCTTCGTTTATGAACTTGTAAAATCTATATTTTAAAGCTTAATTGTTATGGTTTTGTATTTCTTTGTAAAGTAGCACAGTGTTATCAATGTTACTTATAATATTCTTTCTCAGCCCTGGAACTTAAACCATATTCTGATTCTTCAAAAATATTTAAATAATTAATTTAATATCATAAACGTGCAACGGACTAGTCAACTAATGGCTTGAACTAACGACTACTATTCGACTAGGAAAATCTTTTGTCGGGGGCAGCCCTAGAAATTTTAAGGATTGTAGTCATGACCATGGTTTCACATTTCATCCAACAGACATTGTGCTGGTGCACAGTGTTCCTGTCATTGCCATTAAACTTGGTCCACAGATAAGGCCCACCATCATTCCACCAGCAAATTAGCTTTTTTCTCTTGTCAACACATGCATGTGTTAATTAGCAATTGCTAATACCTAATTGCTTAGCTATAGTCTTAATAATGATCTGTCTGGACAAGAGAGGACAGGTAGTCATATTCACTGGGGCTTGGACACTTTATAATTATTCTTTGCTAATCAAAATCCTTTCCTTATTATGAATGATTTTATATTTATTTTAAGTGGTATGAACCAAAGTGCTCAGTATTGTGCATGTTGCTGAGAGGTCATGAAAAGTCTTTCAAGGGAAACTTTTTCTACTGGGAGTGGTTTTGCATTATTCTTTACAATTTTTTAACAGTTTAAGAAAAGATTCAAAATAAATTGTGAGTGAAATTGTCAGAGCCCCATGTTATAGCACAGAATGGTTACTAGGTTGATCAATTGTGAATGTTGCCATGTAGTTGGATTTGTAACTGGTGTTGCTAGGAAACATTTTAAGACCTTTGTTTAGAGTAGTGGAAGTTTGTGGAGAAGATTGTGGCAAAATGCTACACAGGTAACTCCAAATCTATGCAAGTAGCAGAAATGAATGGGAGTCAGTGTGCATGCAGACACTAGTTTGATTTAACCATCTATGACATCTCCTGTAATTACATGAGAAAGAACCTGGCTAGTAACAGCAGACATTACCCTTCTATGGTTTCTTTGTTTCCTTTCATGCCAAATGTTTATAAAAATTCTTAATTTCTCATCTGTGGTATTATTTTTTCATGTTTAAAGCTAGTTGAATGATCATATTATAACCTGAGGGAAAATACTTTTCTATGTTATAAATATTATATCTTAAACATGAAACTGTCTCATTCTTACTATATGAGCCATATAGTATATATGATAAAAATTAGGGGAAAAAAATATTATATAAATCAGGTAATGTAAATCATGTAAATGTCAATATGCCAAGAGGGGATCATAACAGACTAAAACATGCATGCATTTAACAGGCTGTTGTGCATGAAGTACCCTGGCTTATTTCCATAACTGTAATATTGTCTTATTTATTATACAAAACAGTGCATGTACACTTCTGATTCTATCCTACTTATGTTTGCTGTCCTTCAGCTTTTTTCATCTCCACTAGCATGCTCAAATACTTTTCTCAGGTATAAATCATTGCTTTGTTACAGTTTATCAAGGTTATGGACACATTTTGAATCTGCTGCCAAACTGAGTGGTGTCCATTTTTATAAAAGCCTAATTAAATTGCAGGAGTTTTATCATTTACAGTCATATTGGTAAATTACTTGTGTGGCAGAAGCTGTGAAGGTCACCTCATTCCATTTTGATGTACACAAGGACAGTTGTGGAATAAGGCAAATGGGTCGAATTATAAATACCAGCAAAGCAATAAATAATCTGAACAGCTGGCCTGCTTCTTGGAAACTGTAAGCAGGAAACGTGCATAGACTGAACTTCTTTCCAGCTACGGGCACCATGAAACAGTCTAGATAAAATATACTGGTTGCACTGTAAGGTTAATTCCCAGCTTAAGCACAGCACAGCCTGTACTACAGATGTATGGGTATGGCTTTGAGTCAACAGTCAGGGCTGCCTTGTGCTCACACCCCTGTGCACATGATAGATCGATTTTATTGAGGCATGTGATCAACATCCTTCAGCATGCCAAAGTGCCCTAGGGATTCCTAGAGCTCTGAGGCCTGATCTGCTCTTGTACACTCAAACCAAGGCAATAAAATTAACGTATGTAGGGATTTGTCATAGTATTCTTCGCACAGGGAACCAAAAGTGTAAGGAATTATTTAAGCCTCATGTGTGGCACCAGTTATGTAAGACTTTATTATTGTATTCCCCACATGTGTATGGCCCACAGAGGGCATCACTTACGTTGAGGAAATTCTATAACATATTCTACGAATAATGGTGTAACTATGAGAAATCACTCTCATATATCAGTCTCATAAAATATATGTCTCGTTACATAGCTATAAATACCCAATTCCAACTAATAATTAAATTAATAATTATGATCAAAATTACAAAATGAATAACTAATCATAATCAAATCACAACATTAAACATACAGTTATAACCGGATTAATAACGTTAATGATTGAACAAACGTGAAGGCATTTTTACTCAGCCACTCAGCATACAGTGCAATGGTGCTAAAGAAGAAGGCATCTTCTGTGAGTGAGTGAACATGGTCATCAGGTACTCGTGAGTAGCATCATATTTCTGCCCTTGAGTGTACAGGCCTTGCCTGTCAGCATCTACAGGATTATTTTCCAGAACCATGCTCGTATATCTTTTACTGTATAATCTGTTATTGTGATATAAAAAGCATTTCTCCATTGGGCTCTGAGGTCTCTGTGTTCTTGATCAAAATTTGCACATCATCTTGACCTTTGCATCTTTTACATAGACATGCATTACATTGAATTATTTAATTTGGCCAAATCATGGCTTTGCACTAGGCACACGGAAAAGTGTCTCTTCAGTGCTTGTTTGGTTGAATAAAACAGTAGGTAGTTATTGTGCTTTTGAACTATGCTAATCGAAAAGATGTCCCGTTTCTTCTGGTCTGTTAGCTATTCTCAAAGATATACCTAATAATAAAGAAGTCTTGCAAATGGTGGACATCACTCTGAAATTCATAGTCATGATCAACGAAAGTAGCGTGTGTGTGTGTGTGTGTGTTTGTGTGTTTGTTAATTAAACACAAATACTCAAAAAGAAAGTTTATGCAGGATGCATCACAGAGATGTGAACTGCAATATTAGAAGACTGGCATAACCTCCAGCACCTTTGTGTGCAACTTCCATTGAGCTCGAAAGTAAACAGTCTGCAAAAGCTACTCAAACAGATGATGTCTATCTGCCAACTGCTGCCCTGAATCTGCCGGCTTGTGGTTCTTGCTGTGCCTGTGAAATAGCTTGCCTCTTTGCAATTTGTAGTTCAAGTGGTGGCAAAAATGACTCTGTGAATCAAAACAGTTTGTCTAGCAGTGAACATAATGGACAGACTAAGGGAAAATAAATGGATTATGAATCTGAAAAGCAAAAGCTCTCCAATCTGTTGTTATCTGTCTCAAAGTCAGACAGACAGCCACAGAGGTATATACTTTGACAGTCATCTGACAGTTTGACAACATCTGGATTTTAAAATGGCAGAAGTTTAACAGCTTTACCAAGGATTAATTTATGGCCTCATCTGTCCACTAGACCTTTTTCCAGAACTCTGCAGGCCCTTTTAGGGTTACACAGTGAATTATAACTAATCATGTTGGTTTTGCAGCTAACTAGTGGTTTGCATTTTTCAGTGCAGCCTCTGTAGTTCTGTTTGTGAAGGCTTCTGTGTACAGTAGTCACAGTCACTGACACTTCCATTTCTGCCTCCTGAAGAGTATTTTGATTCTGTTGTACAAGTGTTCAGGGGATTTTCTTTGTTAAGGTAAAAATTCTTTGGTGATTACCAATAGAGTTCCTTCTTGGCCTACCAGACTTTTTGCGATTACGAAGCTCTTCAGTGCTCTCTTTCCTCTTAATGATGTTCCAAAATGTCCTTCTGCGTAAGCCTAGGGTTTCTGACTAAGGCTTATGTCTATGCTTCTTTCTTATTTCTCAGCCTCATAATGGCTCTACATATTTATGGAGCAATGATTCAAGCATATTTTAATATATGATTAAATTCTGGCATCATTACTGTAAGAAAATTAAAAGTTTTGAAATGAATAGGCGTTATGCAAAGACAAATGATGAAACACCCAAGTCATTTTGCAGAATTGTTGATTGGCATGAAATCTGAAAGGAGGTCAGTGTTGTTCACAATCCCCCTTGAACACAGAAAATAGTATGTCCTGAAAATTGTGGCTCTTGTCTCCATCTTTTAATCCTTGAATAAACCTTTCTCTTCACTTTATACCTGTAGTTTAGTTTGAATTGAGGGTTGACCAATTTAGCCAAGGAAAAGTATCCCACTGTCTCACCAGAGTGACAAATGACTTCAAAATTGATTCTTGAATTGTAGTCTCCTGCATTTCAGCTGGCCCTTACTCTTGACAAATGTCAGAAAATGGTAGTTTATAAAGATGCTGTTCTACAGGATTAATGTTGGCAAAATTGTTACACCTGATTCAGAGCTGATATCACTGTTTAAAAGAAGAATGGAATAACAGTTATAATGAAGCCTTGGTGATATTGTGTAACATTATTATTATTATTATTATTATTATTAATAATAATAATAGTAGTAGTAGTAGCAGCAGTAATAGCATTTGCAGTAGTCATTCTAAAATACTTAGATATAAGACATTTATACAACATACAGAAATATTTATTCACTTTGTCATGGTTTTCTCTTTTGTGAAGCCAGTTTCTATGGCTGGTGAGTTTTTTTGGCCTCCAGTGCAGAGTGCAGATGGACAGAGAGAAAGGGTCAGAAGGTGAAAGTGGTGGATTGTGGTTTTGATACAGCTGTGTGACAGTTATTTTTGCACTAGGTTCAGGGGTTAATGGTTTTGCTCTCCGAGCCTGTGGCCTGGCTTTCTTACCGTGGTGCTGGCTAAAGGGCCACACATTCCCTAGAGAAGGGGCGTGACAGCACTTGACCATGGAAACCATAAATGTCATACTTCGTTCTGTGAATTCACTTCAAGCATACACAAGTTTGAATGTAATTGTCTATCATAATTGTCTATATTACTTGTAATTGTCAATACTACTGTCTGCATTAAATATCTGGTTCAGAAAAGACTCACTGGCATTAAAGCTTAGCCAGCTTGAAGGCAAAATTAAAAAGTAAAATCTAACTAAACTACATTGTTAGTTATCTGCAAGAAAGAATGATTATCTAGGGTCTTCTCTTCTTTGTTATCATCAATGTCAGCAGTACATTAGAATAAGGTAAGGGAACATGTAGGGTGGTTTGATGCATTGGGAATGTAACAAAACAATGATACCTAGTCAATGTCACATGCCTCATTTGCACCTTCAATGGATGCATCTATTTGTTAACAGCACTCATAACAGTTTAAGTTAAGATGTGGAGTTAGAAGCCTCATGCTCGTCAGTTGCCTGCTTCTTAAGGTTCCCTTGCTAATGGTTTTTTTCTCAACACAATAAGAACCAGGCCTCAAGACAGGTACAGTCTGAGCTCTTAAGTAGTTTCAAGAAAAGATTATAACTACAAAATAAGAGTACCTTATTTCAAAATATGTTGAAAATTATGCAGGAAGCATAATTCTCTGAAGTGAAAGAAACGTAATTTCTTCATTTATTTCTGTGTCATGTGTCATATTTTCATCACAAGCCATAGTTTGGGGTCATGATTGTATTTTTATTGTGTTGTGTGTTAAGGACACCTCATTTACATTCATTAAGACCTTTTTGTTTGTCAAAGTGATCTCCTACCCAAGGGCATAATCAGAGAGATTCACTCCAACAAAGCAGGCCTTTTTGTCCACTCTCTAGTTCTAATCTTTAGCTGTCCTTTTTTGTCACCCCATGACATTCAAGGGACTATTCTGAGAGTGCCTGTTGTTCCTCATGTAATTATATTAGCATGGAGGATTAACACTACAAGGGCAAGTAGTAAAATTGACCTTTTTCTCTAAGCAAGGGTTTACACAGAAATTAGGGAGTTCATTTAAAGGAATAATACTGCTGCCAATGCATTTAAAACATCACAAACCTAACCCATGTAACTGAAATCTGCTGAGGGAATAAACCAGATCTTTTAGGATCAGCATTCATCACCTCTACAGAGTAACAGCCCAAGGGTTTGTTCGTCTTAATTATTAAATATGATTTAAGACTGATTATGAGACAAACACAAACACCCCATTATCAATGTGGTCAAGTGAATTGGAATGATTGTATTGATTAGAAACCAAGATAAACTATTTTAGAAATTATAAAATATGAGATTACATTTTCTAAAGAGATGCATCATAATATTTGGTATAGATTTGCTTTTGTAATTCACCATATTCATAAGAAAAAAGATTGTTTAACAGCAAAGGCTTAGCGAAAGTACATTGCTGTTGCCTACAAGTGTGAAATGCTGCATATTAAGTACATTTCAATCAAACGATAAACTGCCTACTAATGGGTAGTATATCTGCCAACTAAGTAGCACATACAATTTTTTTTATTGCTCCACTTCCTGAATACGGTGTGTTATTTAAAGTATACACTGGAGTGAAATAGGGAAATCACATGCCACTGTCCTCCCTGACCAGGATGATTCTGAAACATTCTCACCTCACCATAACTGCCATGAAGGAAGGCTTTAATTCTTAACGTTACCAAGTAGCAGAAAAAAAAAAGAATGTGAAGATGTGCCTGTGCAAATTCACTTAGCACTGGGCTACAGCGCTAAATGGAAGTGAATTTGCCCTTTTTTCAATATGTAACCCCAGTGTTTTTTTTCCATTCTTTATTCTCTCATATATTATTAAATAATGTAGCATCCTGTCAGTTATAATGTGCTCAGTCAGTTATTCCACATGGTTGTTCCTGTATTTGCTGTGTATTACACAACATATATATTCCACTTTGTCCTATGTGAGCAGACATTTCATGTAAAATGTGTAAAAGAAAAATCCATTTCACTCAGCAGGTCTTAGTTTATGGAGAATTACCAACTGCAAATTGCCATTGTGCTTGGTTAAGTGAACCCTAAAAGCTTTCCAGAGCAAATTGGGTCCTTATGCTTCCCATGTACTGACATCTTTCGAGGTCTCCATGAAAATGAGTTTTTACAAGCTGTAAATCAATCAAGGATTACCACTTCACACATACCCACAAGGCAGGAAGAAAACAGGTTTTCTGAAGATGCGCTCTAGCAATGTTCTTTTAATTAGGAAGGTCTCCATGAGAAATGATGCTGGTGCCACTGTGTGTTAGCCTTTGATTAAGGTGCGCTTTGTAGTTTATCCCATGGAGAGAGGGGAGGGTGGTGGATCCCATCATTCAAATGGATATTGTAGAAGTGCAGTGATAGAAATACACAGCACTGGGAAGACACACAAGCTTTAAACGAAGGTCCTTTATAGTACATTTAATCATTAGAACTGTTGATGGCAGTCTTCTTTCTTCTGAGCCATTCTTTTCTGACTTGCGTTATTTGTTGTTATGGCTGCAATACAAGACATTTAATTGCATTTTAACATTAATCTGTAATAGCTGCTTCATCAGCATTACTGCCAGCTAGTGCTATGAAATCATTGAGATTGTTTTTAATTCTTTTTTAACAATAGCATTCTTATAATATTAATATTTCCATACTATAATGTAATTGTGTCAACTGTGCATTTTGTCCTGTTTAATTTGAATAAGAAGTGCTCCTTGCAGTTTCTGACAGACTCAGCACAAATGCACCTATTCCAGTGATGCATATAATATTAGATGAGTCTCAGCTGTTTTCCCTGTCATATTGTCCATCATAATTAACAGGGCTGCTGGGCTGCACGTCCTGCTAAAGCACTCATTCTCAGCGCACTGATCCACTCAGCAGTTCTGACTGTGCACAGCGTCCACAGGGAGGTGGCATAAGGGATCCTTTGGATGCCCGACAGCCAAAGTTTGAATTCACCGCTGGACTGAAGATCATGATTCATTAACTTTATGATATGGGCCATGGCTCTAAAATAATGACTTGGACACATTGCAAGCAGAGAGGAGGTGGAACATACTGTGTAGCAGTTTTAAATCAGATGTTTGTTTGGGATTCCTGTCACCTAATTAAGTGGGAGTCAATAAAACAAAAGAAGCAAAACTGAGTTAATAGACTTAATTTGAAATAAATTTTCTAGCAGAGCACACACCAAATACATACATTTAAATTTGCTTTGTTATTTTTGTGTAGCTCTGGGTTTAATATTGTCCCAGTGCACACCAATGTGTCTTTGGATTGTGGACTTCTCTCAACTGACACTCTCACTGCCCACTTCCCATCATCAGTTTGGCAGCCTTAATTACTGAATGTTATACTGTTTAGGACATGATCTACAGGAGAGAATGAGAATGACATTATTTCCTTTGATACACATATTTACAGGAGCCTCTACAGAAACACTGAGACCACAAAGATTTCCCAAATAATGACACATTCAGTGTGTATGTATATATGATTACAGGGAAGCATACTATCTAGCAATAAGTATAAAAAACTGTGAACTTTATAATATATCAAACATATTGGCATGTGGGCCATGTATTTTTACTGTTTGTTGTCGAGGAGTTGTGCCTGCTCATTTGGTCAAAGAGTTAATGATCCACAGAGAGAAGAGTTAGATAGATTTTGCAGTGGAAGGGCACTGCTGGATGTATGTGGGGCCAGTGGGACCCTCTCAGCAAGACAGACACAGTAATCAATTAATTATTCTACTCCATCTCGTTCACTGACGCTCAGCCAGCCACCCTTTGCATGTTTCATACACGGAATGTGGGCCAGAGCGCAGCTCATGCTGCTTGTTTACTCCACTTGAGGATTCTCCATTTCACTACTTGCCCTCGTTGCTCGGGCAGCATTTAAATATTCATGACATTGCCTGATTCTGTGGCCAGATTTAGACAGCATGGCTTGCCTCATTGGTCCTTTCTGCAGATTCTTTTGTGCCAGGATTTCAGTTTGTTAAATGGAGAGAAATAGTGCAAGAGAAAAACTTGGTTCACAAGTGCTGAAGATTATGTGGATGCATTCTGGACTTTTTGCTCTGGCCTGGATGTCATAAAGGTCATGTTGGGTTCAGACACAATGTTTAGCTGCCTCTGATTTTTAGATTTGCTTTTTCTTGAATTTCATAAGACTTTACGTGCACTTGTGTGTGGTCACACAACATCAGGTGTGCCTATGATGGTCCACTCACAGCTTTTACATATATGCGCATACATCAGCTAGTGGGTCTCACTTTGTGTGTACATGTACATTTGTGTGTGTGTGTGTGTGTGTGTGTGTGTGTGTGTATACATAAGAGTATTTGTATTTTTTGTGCATATGTATTGGTTTGTGCTTTATATGTGCTTATGTTGGTGTATCATTGTGTGCATATGAAAATGTCCATAAGTGAGTGTTTGTGTGTGTATTAGCAGGCTTGCATTTTTTGTGTGATTCTGTACGTGTGTTGGTGTGTATATGTATGAGACCTTGTCTGCATGAGTTAGACCCCATTTGCACCCTGTGTTGCTGTGTTATGTTTACTCTCCTGTGCACAGCTTCTCACAGTAAACAGCCACTCAAAGTCACTCAGTAAGCCTCCGCTCCACACTTCCTGTTTCAGTGAACAGCAGTGAAGATTTAAATATTTCTGCAGTGCTCAAGTGTACAGCTGATAAATCTCTGCTCCATTTGTTACTCACTAACTGGGATGTACATTAGCCCTGATCATAGTGCTGTTAGCTTCTGCATTGATGAATATTACCCACAACACATTCATAGTTGAGCATCTGTTGCATCATTTCCGACGCCATACTTAATACATGTAACATGTCTCTGCCTGTTACAGATTGTCTCCAGGCAAAGATTTGCTTTGTGTTTCCTTGAAACTTCTCTCTGTGAGATGCATTTTATGTTTTGTTGATATCTGTTCCGTTTCAGCTGGCCAGTTTGCCCTTGAGTTTTTTCTTATCCCTTTGTGTTTGTATTGCCTACTTGTAGTGTGGTGATATTGGGTGCTGTTTATAACCTCTATATTTTAATGGATCTCGCCTTGAGAAAACCTGCCCCAAGGGGCAATTGTATCCATGGAGCTGGATCACAGAATCCAAGGAGAGCTGTTCTATTATTAACTATCCAGTATAATTGCAATTCTGTATCTTGCTGATTTTTTTCTCAATAGTGGGGCAAACTGTGAGCTTTAAAAAAAGGGAGATAATTTAAACGATAAAGAAAATATAAATACTGATAATTTGTTTTCAAAATATAAATGCCATTTATTTGTTTGTCTATTTATTTTTGGTTGGGATATTACTTAGCATTTTCTTCTCAGTCCAGGTCAACTGTGTATGCGATTTGTTCTATTGCTGGCAAGTAAACTCCTCTGGATTATTGATAAACAACGTCTGTGTGGCATAATCAATCAGGGATGGCTTTTAACTGTTATAACCCATCGCTGAGTTTCTGATGACTGAGTTTTTGAATTTACAGTTCGGGTATTTTGATATCAAAATGGAGTAATTAAGATTAAAATAAAGAAAAAACATATTTCTAAATAGGTATAATATACATATAGCAATGAAGTTGTTCAAGTACTCAAATAGTGTCAATGCTTTTCTGCTAGTCTGATAATTCTGAAAATTTCTTGTGAAAGGGAGCACACCTTAAATTGTAAAGGAAAAATACGAATTTTAAATAGACACTTCTTCATCGCATGATGCATTGAAATGAAGTTTTTTTGTTAAAGAACAGCATCAACATTAGGTCACAAGGTCCTCTGAAAAGCATTCATGTCGTATAAGGAAAACTGAGGAAACACTTGTCTTAGCATCCACTGAATTTGACAGTTTAGCCTTTTGTGCTATGCAGGAATTGTTTCTGCTTTTCTGCTTGTGCTCCCCTGCTACATTCCTTTGTGCATGTTTTGAGATGGGAAGGCATCCATATCTCAGCTGTACACTTGCCGGGCTGCTGTAGCTTTTATAATGTGGAAGCTGGTTGATAATAAGAGGAATAAAATGAAACATGCCTCTTTTCAATTGTTTAGGATAGTTTCCCAGAATAGTGGTTTTGAGAGCCACATAGAATGCTGCTTTACATTGTTACTTAGAACTTGGATAGCCAGTGAGGTAAAATTGCTAAACAATTCATTCATTATAACCACACTGTCTCTGTGCATTTGGATCTAAGCTAGTTTATGATTTCGAAGTAAATACAAGGAAGCTGTAGACTCCATTCCTCTCTACGCTGAGGGTTTGAGGCTTCTGGACTAGATATTAGCCAGATGTTATTTACCATCATTTAAAAATGCACACAGAATTTCTTTATATCTGCATCTATGCTGTGACCTCATTGTGCCGGTGATCATTACACAGCCTGAGTAATGAATCTCCTACTTCATTATCTGCCACACAATTGTTCACTTTGATGACGAAATAAAGGTATTAACAAGATAATTTACATGAAACTCAATATGAATTGTCTCCCTTTTATCCAGTTAATCACAGCTTTATCACAGCCAATTACCTTGTTATTTTATCAGCTGCAGCGACCCTCGACACATAATGGAATTCAACTGAATAACAGGCCATAAATTCAAGTTGTTTTAACAGTAGTAATTACAGTAATACTAACTCAGGCCCTATGTGTCTCCTATTATTTAATTTATTATTAAATTTGAAACGTGAAAGATCACTGGTCTGATTGCATAAAAATAATTACATTTTTCTTTTTTTTTTTTCATGAAGTTCCAGATGGGCCCCAGATATGAGTTTAATTACAACCTTTGTTAGATTCTGAATGTGTTGGGGCATTAATGGGTAGCATAGATTTTCTTTTTATTTTATCACTTTACAATTTCAACTGGTAGCTGTGTTGTAACCTACAATTAGTGTCATTGTATAATTTAGTAAAACAACAATACATTAACAACAGATTTATAAATGTCCTTTATTTAATATTTGTTTATATACTTTTGACATCACATTATTAAACTACCTAGGATGTCTGTTTTTCAGTAAATATGTGTGTGTGTGTGTGTGTGTGTGTGTGTGTGTGTGTGTGTGTGTGTGTGTGTGTGTGTGTGTGTGTGTGTGTGTGTGTTTCTAGTACAATATAAAGTTTACAGAAATCAAACATATATTCTGCATGTGCTGGTACTAGTTTTCAGGTAGTCTCACTGATTGACGGAACTAACATGCAGTATATTTACCTATAATGATTTTCAGTTATGATGAGCACACTGGAATCTTTAAAAAGGAGCGCTGTTGTTATTGCAGTCACTCCATCGCCAGAAAAAAAGTAACTCAGTTCTACTGGGGTTTCACACTAGCTGCCGCTGGCGTCGCTGGCACATTGCTATGCCATTGCCTTCAACACAGGATTCACAGTATGCCAGCTCTGCTGGGGGCGCCTTTGGGCACAAGATCAATCCCACTCACACATCCTGGCTCAACACTCACTACATTTGGACAGACATAAAGAGACTACATTAAACATTATTTGTTAGGATTTAAACTTGTAGTACTGGGAGAAACCAGAGCTATAAAATAAAGTGAGCAACAACTCAACACACTGCCCTTATTGTATTATTTAGTAAGTCTTTTTGTGGACATTTCCAACTGATGAAAGAGCATTGTTAGCATATTTATATTGCAGGTAATTCAACTATATCAGAAGATGAAGAATTAACAGCTGCCCTTACTGTATTTGTACTTGCATAATATGATAAGCTTGGATGTGCATTTCAAAAATAGCATTAAGGTATCTATATAGTAATCTAAGGTATACATGCACGACTACCCTGCAGCAAAACTGGTGTTCTCTTGCCCAAAGCCAAAAGCTATGACTTTTCTCAACGCGAATGTCTTCACTCCATGCTAGTTATATTTTGAATATATATTAGTTATGTTTTGAAAGACATAGGAACATCAGGGGGGAAAAGTGTGTAGTTTACCCAGCAATACAAGCAGAATGAAAGCTGTGAACATGAAATGTTAAACAAAATCAATATATACATACGGAATTTTATGCATTTTAGACCATGTTACTACCTCCACAAGACTTTTTCACATTGAAAGTAAATGGCAAGGAAATTTCTGGTCTGCTTTCTACATTAAACAAGTGAAAATAATCACTAAAATATCAACAAAAGCATTGATTGAAGTTAACTGTCCGCTATAATTATTACATCTCCTTATTTTACAGTTGTTTACCGTCTGTGTTTTTCGAGGTCTTCCGTTTTAGTTGTGATGAACTCAAGAGGCTCTTGAATTCCAAAACTTATTAATGGGGAAATGGAATGAGCTCTGAAAAAGAAAACAATCATTTGTGGACATGAAATAAAAATGAAGCTGAGGCTGCTTGAACTGTCTGGAATAATTATGTACACAATTAGACCTAACTGTGTTTACTTTTGTTACCACTGGCTAAGCGAACTGAGCTGTGGTTATTGTTTCGTACTGAAGTAAAAAAGCACAGGATTTGTCATTTAGTTACTTTTTTAATTAATTTAAAAAAGGATTTGTGCCTCGACAGACTCTGTGAAGACCATGGGGACATTTGAATAGAGTAACAGTACCACTCGTTTCCCCTTAATCAAAGTATTTCATAGAGGGCAGGAGGAGCCTGCATGCTTCTCATGGCTGATATACAGATTGGTGCAGGCGGGTCTGGGCTGCTCTCCTGTCCTGATTGCAGAATTGGTGATCTTGTTGAGGACTGTTGTCGGGGTATTGTAGTTCTCTCTTTGCTGCACCATGACCTTAGTTCCCTAGGGTGCTGTTTTATTTCGCACTTTTATTATAATACCTTCATAACCATGTCATGATCACCTCATAGTGTTTCACAACATTTCATAATTTAAATAATTATGTACAAAAATAAATAATATATAAAAATGATCACCCATGGTGAAAATGACATTTTTCATAAATGTGGATTGGTTACAACACATTGACTAATCTAATGACAAAGACCACTTCTGCATTATGGCACTCTTTACATACATGATTTTTTCTATAATTGAGAGCTTTTGTGACATGTCACATACCAAACAAAGCATGCAATAGTTAGCAAAGCATCAAATAAATCCTTACCTCCACAAGATAAGCTATCAACATCTATTCTAAATGGTTAGGTTTCAGCATCGCATCCCTTTTACACTTGCAAATAATCAGTGAACAGTACTACCACAAAGCAGAAGATGGCTGTAGGTGTGAAACTAATAATATGAGTTGTCTGTGTGCTACATACATTATAGACTTCTTACTGACCCTCAAACAGCCAAGCAAGACATGCTTACCACTAAGCACAGTCTGGTCAACAAACTTTCTCTTTGATACATTTTTCTTATATGTGTGGGTTTTTAATGCTAATACATTCATACATTATTTTTCATGTACTGTCAGGGCCATTAAGAATGTTTAAAGGGTTGTTTCTGGCCTTTGTGTTTGGAAATTGAGGACTACATTTCATAAAACACACACGCATGCACGCGCGCAGGCATGCTCACACACACACACGCACACACACACACTCATGCTTGCACACATGTGTGGGTCTTTGAGCTGATTGCTGGCCCTATGGGAATTACATGCTGTTATTGTGGGGAACATGTCCTATCTGGTAAGAATGTGTTGCACACAATCTAAATTATGCATACAATGTAGCTTTCCCTTGCTGAAAATTCTGCTGTGTTCTGTTTTAATGAGGTTAATACATAAAAGTTAATAAAAACATGAATACACACACATGGATGTGCAGTTATTATATGCTAAGGAAACTCAACATACATATATATATATATATGCTCCGTTATATGCTGAGGTGATACTTAATGTATTGTTGTCCATTATCCATTGTTGATATCAGAACCTGAGCCTAATTGTGATTTCAGATTTTGATTAGAACAATTTTTATGCTTTAGCTTTAATTTGTGAAGGCCAGTCTGTATTTTAACTTTGCAGCCCAAGAAAGACAGCAATTCAATAATTAAAATAATGGAAAAGATTAAAGCAGGGAATTCAAAAACATATCATTTAGAAATGATTTGTAATGTCAGACTGATTTATGCACAGAACCTTTGGAGATGGCACTATATCATTTTATCTAAGTGCACCCCGGAGCTTTCTGCAGGTATGTTTAATAATACAATATAATATCTGTTTGATTACATTGCCCATAAAAGCAAATGGCTTCCTCAGGCAATTCCAATGGTATTGAATAACAATTTTAATTGCAATGAGTGAGTTATTACAACAGAGAAAATGTTCTCAAGGCTCCATTTGAGATTTCAAAGATATGGGACCCTGTGAAAATTATGAGAGAGAGATGAATATGGCTTGATATTACTGGAGAAAAAAAAAAAAAAACCTTTCTGAAGTGTTTTTGGGATAGTTAGACACTGGAGGAAAAAGGCACTGCTTACACCAGCAAGACATCTTAAACACAAACTTTCCCCTATGCTGAATTATTGCTGTAAAGCAATGTGCATAACCCTAGATAAGGCAACTTGCTGCCAAATCAATTTTTCAGTGAATGTTTACACTTACACACTGCCACTAAATCTGTATTCCACAATGACTGAGAATATCAGGGCCCATTTTGGAGAGTTTCAACACATTTACTAGCAATTATGAATTGACTCCAGTATTCAGGTAATACCCCATATGATATGAAATTGATCCCAATATCTAATTTGCTGTAAATAACAAGGTCTTATTGCATATATGTTACAAAACATTTATTGAAGTTTGTTAAAACAGAAGTTTGGGAGAAAAATTGTCAGACAACCCCTCAACCTATCACATTGACCTTCCGGTCTCATACAGGTACATAAACGCCATGTGCCTCTTTTCCCATCGAGCCTAGCATTTCCGGCATCCCTCCTCCTCCTCTTCTCCACCTTTGTCCTCTCCTTCTCTTTCTTCAGGAAAGGCAGCCTATACTGTTCTACACTGTAATCTATACTGTACTCCCAATTTCTTTCAGTTACCTTAAAGGTTAAGGGGAGGGGGGGCCTCACCATGAGGACAGGATCTACTCCTCCCCCTTTGGACTCCAAGCCCAAGTAAATTCTCTGCAATATCTCAATAACATTCCTTATCAATAAATCAATTTTAAATGATGCAACATTGTTGTCTGAGAGTTTGTACTACTGAAAAAAGTTTCTCAGGAATTTCTCAATAATTTCTTGGAGAGAACACTTCAAAATGCATTAGTTTCACATATGATATTGCCCTGTTTCCCATTGTGTGATTCTTTAGTGTAATGCAAGTTTTATTACAGGAAGGCAGAGGAGGTTTGGACTCCTAGCTTTGTCTGCAGGCTGTTAGTGGTGTAAGAATCTCAAAGCTCAGTGGGAAATGCCTTATCTTTGGGATATCACTAAGTAAGCAAAATAATTTATAAACTTCTGACTCTTATATTGAAATGTGAAGATGAAGGATCGTCATAGCAAATATGTAAGATTTTTGTTAATTTGAGTAAGAATCCTCCCAACCCTGTAATCATAAAATATTTTTTAATGTTTTTCTCTGCCCTAAGAAATATAAATGTGAATTACATGGTGAATGGAGCAATAAACAGGCTCCAGTCTTTCAGAGGACACATGTACCTCTCTAGTTTGTTGCCTGATGTTGCTGCAATGAGACAGACCCTCAATTATGGTCAGGAATTACAAAGTGTCTTCCAAAAAAAAATGTTCAAAACAAGTTTGGAAAGCTGTAAGTAAAATATTCAGATCTGCTTGCTGGAATCCTTGCATACTTTATTATATATAAGAAGTACAAGAAATATACACAAGGATTAATAAACAAGGAATTATCGTCATGACTGGTGTTACAGCTGTAGAAGTACATCCAGACAGGGAAACCACAACATTTACACTGTTTAATCCAATAGGACACCCAAAAAGTGATTATTATATAGCGGCAAATATGTGGACAGCCTAGATACCCATAGGGAGATGTGTGCCACCCAAAAAGTGATTATTATGAAATGACAGAAATGTGGCCAGCCTGCTTACCCACAGGGATGTGCTCTGGATATATGACTTCAGAGAATTTGTTAAAATAAATCCTTTTCTGTTCACTGTGAAGCCACCAGTTTCTGTGGGTCTGCATCATCTCACCAGCCTGGGCAGGACACTGCTGTATACTGAGTATACAGTCTCAGGAGGTGGGCATACTCCAAAGTCCATGAGTATTCATAGTAATAGGACTAATAAGTGGTTATGCTGTACTTCTCCAGAGTTGAAGGTGAGTATACTCTGCATACATGCATGTGTGTGTACCTTTGACTACAGAACCAAATATTTTATGATGAGAACTATAACAATGACAATGAACTATCAAAAAACAATGCATTAAGATTATCTCTCTCTCTCTCTCTCTCTCTCTCTCTCTCTCTCTCTCACACACACACACACACACACACACACCATCCCCAAGCTTATAACATGTCAGTAATGAAATGGAATTGTACAAGTTACAAATAAGAGAAATCATATGTAAATGAACCTCCGATTCTGTAATATTACATTTCTTGCCATGTATATAATAAACCCTTTCCCCTGAGCTGATGAAAGGGATTCATTTCTGAAAGTTCAGAAAGGAGGTGTGTCTGTCTTAGTTGAGAGATACACTGCATAATGCAAGACTGTCTCTTTTGACTTAATTGTATTTCATTCAGCCAGAATGAAAATTTCCTCTTTTGCTTATTTCTATGGGGCAGAAGGAACAATAGTACTCATTCTGTATCCAGTGAAATATTGTTCACCATGCTTCACCAGTCTGCAGAACTTCAGTCTCAGATCATCATTTTTCATCATCCTAAGGCCAACCATAATGAATGATAGGTGGATGACTTTTCTTTTTTCAGAACTTGGCATGCGAATTGAGATTTATTCTGCAAGCTCTGAGATTTCAACAGACTATTGTTGTCTGAATCTGTTGGGGGTGTGTGGGATACATGGGACCTGGTACACAATAGGGAGAAAATGAGAGAAGAATCAAGAAATGAAGTTATATGAATCACCACCTTCCTATGGGAGGAGAAACATATGGATACTGTCAACACAGACACAGTCTCTCTGTCTTGTTTCTGTGTTACTTGTGACTATGACTTAATATATGTTGGATTCCTCCATCCATCTTTTGAACCACTTGTCCATCAGGGCTGCCAGTAAACTATACTCAACCAATTATCATTTATCCTTAACATTTTCCTGAATGAAATAAAACATGTTTGCAGAAAAAAACACAAACACAGAACTTGTTTCGATTTGCTTCTTAAGGTGACGACATAAAAGGGCAGGACAACATGATTTATATGTGAATATATTTAAATTAATGTCTGTTCATAGTTGAGCTTTGACGTGTGAGCACTGTGCTTTAATTCTCATTCAGATTTTCCTTGTGTGAGCTGGCTATCATGTTTTTTTGACAATTTCACATGTTAAATAATTTCATTGTCTCTATAAATGAGAAACCTGACATTTGTGCATAACCTATTTTACTGCTTTCAAATATCAATCTCAAATATTGAAATGTTGATTGACAATAATATTTAGCACATTTGGTGTAAATCTATTTTACATTTTTCAATTCTTTTCATTTGCTGTTTCCATTATTTTTATATCACCTGTGTTTTTATTAAATCCAAGTTTAGCTGTCCATACTTTGAATGATTTGCCTGATACCCCTACCCTTCACAATGTGACTTATCAGTTGGAACATTTTGCATGAATAAAGAAACTCTAGCAAACTCTAGCCAGGAGGTGTTGATGATGTAACTTGTAGGTGTTCTTTAAACATGTTAGGGATATTCTTTTCTTTATACCACATTAAATAATTTCCAATGCTGCCTGAAACAAATTCTCGCTGCTGTGCATGAATCTTTTGATAAAATCATGATTTTTGAAGATCGTTATCTTATCAGGTTCCATGTGATCATACGGTTTTACATTGGTGAAATTGATCTAAATTATCTGCCAAATAGAGGGTGATGAGATTGATGAGTTAAAGGGCTTATGCTCTATTTTCCCCAGCAAAGCTGGTCCAGTTGTGGCCTTGTCAATATGGACTGCTAACGATTGCCATTAGTTGGGCTATGGGGATTGAAAGTCCCAGCCATGGGACTTCAGCTCTTTATCCAATGCGTGCCTCTACTATGACAGCCTAGTTGCTGCATGCTTTGTATTTTCTCCATTCATAAAGCTTTGTATAGTACTATGAAATAATACAAGAGAAAATGTGTTGTATTTGGAATAGTGGTACAAAATGCAAATTTATAATCAGGCTTGCAGGCTCTAACTCAGTTTTACCCTTGAGCTAGGTACATGTTTAGCTAAAGTTTATATCCTAAAGTAAATATCCAACTGTATGAAACAGATAAAATGTGGAGGGTAAGCCAGACATCTTACCTTCACTTACAGTTGTGCAAAGCAAATATTTATTCAAATAAAATTCTGTCAACAGTTAAGTAGGACACCATCAATATATTATGGTGTCAGTATAAATGTTGGATTAAAAATGGAATTTAAACACAGGTAAAGAGGTTTAAGGGATTACAAGGTGATCTACATGCATTGCCAAGCTTTGAACAAGCCATATCTTCATTTTTAGCAAAACACATGCTCTTTCCTTCATGTCTAGTGATCCCCAGTGTACTGCACACAGAAGTTTGCAATGTATATGTGGACTTCAGATTATGAGAAAGCAACATACTGTGAATTGAGCCGTATTGGAATGTATAGCAATATATCTGCCAATATAAACGCCTTGTTTAAATTAAGATGTTGTTTTTACAAAATCAATTAACAATTAGTATATCAAATAACAATTGATTAGAATCTAAAATATGAAAAAAAAATCTGTCAACCAGGGGTGCAGGCATGGGTGTACATGTGGATGTCTACGTAGATGTTGTCAAGGGGTATAATTTTACTCACAACAGAAGGCAGCTGGCCTGGAACGGTATAACTGGAAGGAAATCAGGATTTACCTCCACCAGGTCACTTGATAGGTTCACTGGGATAGCCCAAGCAGGCGCTCTGCCTGCGAAGAGCTCCACATCTTCTTGTTATTGAGTTAAGTTTATATGAGCTTGTTCTTAAAGGATGGCTGTAGCGTATAAGGAAAAATAAACCAAAACAAACACAACAAAACATCCTGGACAAAGAAATGGGGGTTGTTTGGCTTTTCAGTCTGGCATGCCAGTTCCAAGGTCATTTCAAACACACTCACCTGTTTCCCACCATTTTGCCTTTTTAAATAGAAAAGCCCTTGTTGGATTTTGTCGTAATTATAAGAAGGACAGACCGTACAAGAAGCGCTCTTGAAGAAAAAGCTTTATTGTTGCATGTGAGGCAGCGTGTCTGCCCTCGAAGGTCCAACTTAGCTTTAACTCAACGAACTGTTGATGTGACCAGCCTTTTATCCCATGGAGCAAATGGCAACTGGAAACCTATGTTTCTTATGCAAATCACCGATGGTCTTTGATGCCCAGGATGTCTGCATCCCCTTTGTCTGGGGTAGTTGCCACTTGCTCACTCCCAGTTGAGATCAACAGTTGATGGCTGTCATTTACATTACAACTGATTGTGGCACCAGAGGGGTGGAGCTTCCTCTGGGACAAGGCTAACAGTTCTTTGAGTTACCTAATTTCCAACACCCTTTTGCAGGTAGATATCTACCTATAAAAAAAACTAGGAGGTATTAGGATTTATGCCCTGCTCACTAACATGTGGGCATAACAGTGGAAATATAGAGTACACCCACCTGTACATTTAAGGATATACAGTACACCTACCTATTACCCTTGTTAACTATAATATGTCATGCTTTGGAGTTATGGTACGCCCACCTCCTCAGACAGCATGCTGGCTCCCCAGTTCTGCTGTCACCTGGATTGCATATAAAGTATAAAGGATATAAAGGATATAAAGGAAATGAAGTCATGCCATGCCTTTTGCAATTGTGGTGCTTATAACTATGAAGTTCTTTTGTAATAATGTAGTAATAATGATAATAATAACACTCATTGAACAGGACCACAATCGCAAATGATGTGCATGGAATCAATAACTATAATTGTATGAGCAAGAATTAAGTTTCTTCAAAGATTGACCCAAGAAGAAAAGTCAAGGAAATTGAATCCTGCAATAACAGACTTTGTATGGATTTAGTCACTTCTGAACTACATATAGATCAGTGAAGTTTAGAAGTGCTTGGCCTCCTCCACTCTTCCCATGTTTAAATTATAGGCCTTTGCTGAGAAGAGCCTTGGTCTGTGATACATCTATGTTGATGCGAATTCACCAGGCCTGCTGATTGTATGTGTGGCAGTACCCCCGCCCGTTCTTCTCCTCAGACAGAGGATGTAAATCGATGCTCATCAGCGTGGGTCAGGTGCCACCATATGGAGCGATTATGCTGTGGTATTGATCCTGAGACACTGTCTCCTCCAAGAGGGGTACACTGTTATCAACAGCAAGGTGCCGGCTTGTCTCCAGGACACTCCACCCCACCCCTCTCTCTTGAGTATCAAGTATGAGCTGTGGCAGGAGGTCACATCTGACTGCTAGATAATTACTAGACAAACTGTCCTTGTGCTAAGCAATTTCAGGCCATTTGCATCCAGGATTAGAATAGTATAATGTTACTGTTTATGCATTCTGTTATAAATAAATACTTTGGTTAATTTAAATTAATTGTTGTACATACTGCCCTAATGGCAGCAGCCAAAGGGCACAGAGGTTAATTGGAAATGTACATTGGGTTGGGGGAGGGGGAGTAGGGGGCACATTTTTTCCCAATATCTAGTCAAAGTCAGTTCCTTTTATTGTTTTGTCTTCTGCAATGGTGCAGACCCTAAAATGAAGTGCTGCTGGTAGAGATGTCAGGGAGGGACTGCATATAGGTTTATACATCCTCCTCAATGAGAGCCATGCATCTGACTGTGCTGCTGGGGTGCCATGGCATTTTGAACTTGACTCAGGTCCAATGGAGCTGGGCTATAACAGATCTGCATGAAGTCCAGCACATGGGAATGTGGGTACATGGAGAGAGGGTTAAGGTTTAAGAACCCACTGAAGTTCTGCCTTGTTTATCTGGTTACATTTTTTTTGTTTATTTCCCATTTTGTATTCCTAGTATGTTAGGTTTTTTTTTTTAGTAGCACCCAAAAATTATTATTTTAAGGTTCACAGTGTTATGGGTACAGAAACAAGATTTTTTAGAACAGATACAACATGGGCATTTCAAATGTAGTAGAGATCGTGCATTGTAATTCAACAGGTTTCTGTCACAGGCCAGTGTGACCAGAACATGTCATTTACACAGTCAAGTAGCTGTCAATAAAAACAAACATCAGTATCAAAACAGAACTCTCATCACACATTCATGCTGTTTATTTTGCATTGCAAGTGAAAGACAGATGTCTAATTTTGGAGTTTCAGTAAAGAACTAGATGTACAGGAATGCCTGCAGGTTTCTGTAAGTGTGATTATATGGACTGCAGGGCAGTGCCTTTTGGCTAATACCCTTCATCTTCCATCCAGCACCACTTCCATTATCCTCAGCCAATTAGGAGATGGAAGGAAGATACAGTGAATCACAGGCAGGTCACGGAAAGGTGCAAATAGTTGTAGGTGTAAATAGGGTCCACATGAAATACCTGACTGAAGGCTTTACTGAAGAAATACAAGTGCCTTGCACCCAAAAAAGAAAGCTTTGTCATGTTTCACAGCAGATTTGGGATTTGTATGCCTCCATTTCAGTACTAATGGCATAAATATTGCCCCTGGGAATGGCCTGTGGCAGACCTAATTATGAATCTGTGTTCATGCAATGTAACACTGAACACATTGTTAAAAAATGATTTGGCTATATACTTTTAAGGTTTCAGATGAATCAGTCAACTTTTTTTGTATTTTTTTTTCTATTTTAACTGTGTTTGTGTGTGTGTGTGTGTGTGTGTGAGAGTGTTGTGCTTAATCATTTTTTTGCTTAATTCAGTTCTGCATGGAATCCCAAAGTATACTGTTATTTCACCTCGAGAATAAACCCAGTATACGCTGCTTGGCTTGGCCTGATATTGTCCTCACCCTTGAAGAAATGATGTGAAGAGGTGGCCATCACAGAGTAGCTGTAGAAGGCACTCTGTAACAGTGAGGCACAAAAGTGAAGAAGTGATGTATTACCCTGTAAAAAAAGCCCAGGAAATGAAATGTGCTAGGATATTATTACAGCACAATGACTTTTTCATCTGTCAGGTTTGTTTCAGGTTTTAAGGAAAATATTAAAGTGTTTACACGATACAATACCAGGTGTATCTTAATTGTCTATATATTTTAAGTTTAAATTTGAAACAAGCAGTATAGGGTATGTTTTGTAAAAAACAACAAAAAAACTACCCTGATGCTAAGATTTAAAACAGTGGATGCTCATAATAGCCAAACTGGGGACAAAAGAGACTGTTCAGTGTAGCTAGTTGAAAAATGGTTTACAGTACCTGGAATTTCTGTAGGTAGTTGTAAAATAAGCTATCAGCATTAAACGATGATCAGTTGTCTTTTACTATTTAAAATATTTACCTTATATATTCCCATTAACTTGGGAGTGTTTCACTGACTTAAGAACACTTTAGTAAAGCACCACAGAAATAATAAAGATAATAATAATACTACTACTAATAATAATAATAATAATAATAACTAATAATAAATATGTTTTCATTCATTTCTTCTTTATGTAATTAAGATACATTAATTATTGACTTAATTCATTTGAAAATGTAGCAGTTTTATTGGATTATTTTTACAGTTTTAATTATGCAGAATGTTTCCATTTAATCTCCTGCTCAGCATAGAGGTTGTTGACCCACCACAGTTGTGTCAGACTAATTCACCCTGAAGCTAATCTTTCTTTAACATGACTCTCCTGGCAGAGTATTGCCATTTTAACCACTTCTTCCAAAGGCTCTTTTAAGATAATTGGTTGTAAGATTTTCATTCTACAACAACCGAGGAGAATATTTTTCACTTTTAGGAGCACATTGATTTGGAGGGTGTTGATTTCTGTGGCATTAGAGCCCACATATAACTGAAAGTTGTATCAGTTCCAGCTGTTCACAGCTGAAGCCTCCAGGCAGGATTGCATTTTGACTAGGGCAAGAACACAAGGCCGGTGATTTAACACTGCCCAAACCCTCTAATTAGTAATTCATCAAGCCCACAGAAATCCTGCAAGGAAAGAGGGCTCGATATTATTATTAGTGCATCTCAGGCCATTCCCTCCTCTCACTTTTCTTCTTGTAAACTCTATGACATGGTCTGTTACAACTAAAGTCACAGTTTGTGTAATTAACTCATTTTCATACACCTTCTCTTCCATTTAAGCAATAAGCAAGTGTTGTGGGAAATTGAGAGGAACAGTCAAATGTAATATGATATGAGCAGCAGGGGACCACGCACAAAGAGACGTCGTTAGAATACATGCTCCCAAATCCTTCACATAAATCCAGCAGTGTATGATAAATTGAAAAAAAATATTTAAGAAAAAATGTAAAAATACACTGCATTCACAGGTAATAAATTCAGACCGTAATCATGCATAAATACAGACCTTTTTGATTTTGTTTTTGTCCCATGTAGAATCATTTTGTTTTGTTCTTGTCTGATCTTATTCACAGCAAATGAACTGAAATATCAAAGCAATTTATTCCATAGCTTAGGAAACATCCTATAGCAAGATATTACAAAACCAGTGTGTTTGTAATAAGTTTTCAAGTTTTCAATTTTAAGCCTCTCAGTTCAGCAATTGAACCATGGCCCTTGCAGTCTCCTGATTCAATGTCACCAAACCTCCAAAAAATATCATTTCCAAAGGGCAGTTTTTTATGAGACCCTGTCTCCCTGAAACACAAGTTAATTTAAATGAAGTGGTAGCTCAGTTGTGTTCTGAGCTTAGTTCTAAACATAGTGACTAAAGTTCAGATTAGCTTGGTCACACCTAACATTTTTGCTGAGCAAATCCAAACTTGGCTAAATTTTTGATTAATTACTGGATCATATTTTCCCTAATTTAAATCTCCTTGGCTGTGTTTGTCTGGTGTTAACAAGGTGACTTTCATGCTATTATTAAGCATAATTAAAACACAAGTACAAGTATGACCCTCTGCAGGCATTTCTGTGTGCTCCGCAGTAATGTTTTGGTCTTTGTGAAGGATGGGATAGAAAACGTTTGAGTTTAGATTTATTAATGTCTTCCTTCCAGGTGATATGGTCAATGTCTCTCAGCTGTTTTCCTCGACAGCCACAGATTTGTGTGGTTTCTCAGCATTTGACTGATCAATGAACTCACTTTACCCAGTTTACTAGGTTTTTGATGTTTAAGATGAGAACAAGAACTAAAGAAAAGATAGGTTTCTGAAAACAGGATTGGCTTCAGTCATGACCTGAGCTGCTTTCAAGAATTATGCAGATGCATTTATTCAAAGCAGTTTACTTTGTTACAGACTGTCCATTCATACAGATGGATATCTTCAGAAATTTAGGCAAAGTGTCTTGCTTACAGGTTTACAGCTACACAACAAGAGTAGTCTATATGGAAAAAAAATAACTCAGAAGTAACCTATGTTTATATTTTAAATTGCTACTATCATATCAGATGACACAGATACAGTCAAATAAGTGCATGTAATACAAGACCTTACACTGATGATCTCAATCATTTGATGTCACTGGGCGTGTCATTAGGAGTGATTGTAGTATGCTATCTCCTTATTCTCCATATACTATTCCAGTGGGATCCACTAACACCACATTTAAGCCTTTTGCTGGTGAGAGGAATGTGTGCCATGCACATGCCTAACCTGATGTGGTACCTGCTTTAAACTGAAATAAAGCAGCAATATACCAGTAACAGAATACCATTTTCATACTCATTTTAAGGGTCACCTACCCAAATGGACTCAACCAAACATCAGCTCTTAACAGAGAAATGATGACTGTATCATCAACAGAAAACCAGCCTGCATTAGAGTTACCACAGTTGCCATATATAGTCAATATATATGCAGTTGATGTCTGGCATCAAAGTGTATATAACTACTATTTCGACCTGCTTGCAGGTATATTTGTTTTTCCGTTCCCTGGCCTTCCACAAAACTAGCATATTTTTATTACTCTGAAGTACTCTTCATAATAAACTTGAACTACTTATGTTCATTACATTTCAACAGTTTAGTTCAGTCTTCTTCACCCATTATATTTACTTATGTCCTGTCTTACTGCAAGTGCATGTATCTTGCCACTGTGGCCTCATTTTTGCGTTTATACAGAGCGTCACATCTCTTTTGAAAACGAGATGTGAATTGGACTGTGGTTTTCCTGTTATATAATGAATACAATAAACAGATCTTTGGGTGTCTGAGTTCAAGGTCCCTGATGTACTTTCCTTCAGTAATATTTTTTTCTTTTTTTCTTTATCATAATTAAAACACATGGACATGATTCATACTCAAGTCTGGCTCATAAAGTGCAACAGCTTGTCCACTGCCTGCAGTGTGATGTCATATGTGATATCAATGACATTTAGTAGACATTTGGTGCAGATGTGCTGCAAATGAAGCACCATATGTGTTTACAGTGTGGGACCTAATATGAAGCCAGATATTTAACTTTAAGAAAACCTTCAATAAGTCATTCATTCAAAGAGCGCTTAACTTTCCCACCCACTATTTCATGTTTGATTTTCCCTTGTGTTTATTATTGATCTAACGCCCACTCCTCTCACATCTAACTCATTCTCCCTTTACAAAGAAGCTTAAGGGTAGAGCCCTATACATTTACGTCAGTTTAAAGTGCCTGTGCGATTCATACTTATTCCATGGCCTTGCCCTTTACCCCTGCACAGTTCACTCCCATGGTGCCCACTCAGCTCGAGTAAAGCAGCAGTGTAACCAGGTCATGTTCCACCGTGACTGCCACAGAGGCAAGAGTATCATGCTTATGTTTGCATTGCCTTCTGTCAGGCCCTCTACTTGCTCCTCTTTTGTTGACAGGTGATCAGGGTGGTGCAGTGTTGTGGATCATAGTGTGGTTAGCATTAGCGCAGCTCCAGTTTCCTTGCCTCAGTTTTTCGGACAAAGCGTGACCACAACGCGGCCCCACTGCAGACTCTTACTGCCGTCTGTGTATGGAAGCCCTCATAAGACATAAACAGCCAAAAATGGCACTACAGTAAGTGTCAGTAGAAAACTATATGGAGCTTTCAATGCCAGTCTTCTGTTCTGATGGGGTTACTTGATTTCAGTGGGAGAGATGGACCTGTTTTCAGTAAGACAAGACATACAGTAAGACTATATGTACTTATGGCTACTTGAGCTAAATTTGCTAGGGATAATCAAAGAAAGGGACAAGAGTAGCAAACTGTCCATACAGTTTGGACCTTAGCGATTACTGCTCCTATGACGTTCCTTATCCTTTTTTAACCATTCAAAAAAAAAAAAATATGCAGCATTGTGCTTTTTGTCATAAGTATTTGTGACATTCATGCTCTAGGAACCATGAATAATGCATGCACACATTCCTTTCCCCACTACTGTCCCCAAGTATATATTGATTTACTACCTGAGTTTTGTATTAAGATATTGAAGAATGTGTATTTATTGGCATCATTTTGGTATGCATTTCAATTAAGGAACTGATTGAGCAAAATTTTCTACAACTGGCCCACCCCGTTAGTTCATCCAGTAGAGCGCATACCACATAAGGCCAGGCCTTGCCGCAACAGTCCGGGTTCAAATCCGGCCTGGGCCCTTTGCTGCATATCCTCCCCCCTCTCTCTCTCCTGCATTTCCTGTCTGTCTCTCTATTGTAACTGTCAATAAAAAAGTGGAAAAATCCCAAAAAAATGATCTTTAAAAAAAAAAAAAAAAATTTCTACAATCTCTTGTTTGCTTGGAAACTGAGTTGGGGAAATTTAAAGAAATGGCAGTTTTGTAAGAATAAAAATGATCATTGGACAACAGCATGAAAAGCTCTTTACTTCTATGGTGGCATTCATTTGAGAGAAACACAGGACGTCTTTGAAATGTACATGCCAGCATGTAGGCTGGCCAATCTGACTCACTGAGCGAGGCCAGAGAGATCACCATAGTAACCTACTCTTTGGACTGTTTATCCTGGTTAAAGACAAGAGGGCAGTGCAGGATGACAGCATGGATCTGGACAGTGCTATAGCTTCAAACCAGCCTCATACCAATGTTTTGATCATGCAGTAATGAAATTCAGAGGGTTGTAATTTTAGACCCATGAATGTGTGCTGCACTGGTGTGAATCAAGAGCCTTTCCTTTTAACAATATCTCTGAACAGTGCTTTTCATTTTAGTTTCATTACAGCATGGTTAATACAGTACGTGAAACTATAAAATGTGAGTCTTTCCTTTTCTTTCTAACCTTTATGAATCTTGTCTGATTACACAGCTGGATATAGTTAATTTTTAAATTAACTTATTCAAGGTTCGAACAGCAGTATCCCAGTCACTACATCAGCTATAAACCATTATATTCCACTGCCATATCACCATCTTTCGATTAAACTTAACTTGTCACCTCTTGAGAGCTGCACTCATTAAATAATAGATCACAGGACAGCAATTTGTACTTGCTAGATAAGAGTCTTGCACATTCTCTGCGGTATTTTCAAAAAACCCTTCACGGAACTGTCCCTTCAGGGAAAATAAATGGAACTCTAAGATCAATGATGTCGTTTGAGAGATCCCATTTTCAAATGGATTGGGGTCAGTGGAGTTTGATGGGGAGATCCATGATTTTTTAATGTTTTAATACTCCTGGATTTTTCTGTGCACTTCAGAAACAACTCGTAATTGATGCAAAATTGCGTAGTCCTGAATGCAGAAGCCCTTTACTCAGGATGTATTCAGAACACTATGTACTACTGTAGGTAGTGATGTGTTCATGTTAAGGGGCTCCAGACACATTTTTGAAAATCCAAGAAAAGTGCCCTCTGAAGGATAAGAGCATGAGGCAAGTGAGGATCCTTATAAACTGAGAGCCTTTAGTATTTAAATGGGAGGAGCAGTCAGTAGGGGGCATTGGTTTTATTGATCATTATGAACATAATTTCCCCTTATAATGGCAGAGGTGGTTTATTTCAAGCTTTTATCTGTTCCATCATCATCAATGGAAAGCATGATTATGTTATGATGTATTGGTTATAATAATAATAATATGAAACTGGTTACCTGTAGTTTATTTTTAGAGTTAGTCATCCTCAAGTACATGTTTAACCATGTATAGCTATTTTGCAGCCTGTTTTTCATTTGGAACAGATTAAACTGTATGGCTGAAACTGAATGGCTGGGTAACAAAAATTTGCTCACCTAAAGTTAGTACAAATTTTGTCCTAGCTTTAGGTGAGCAAATTTTTGTTATCCAGCCTTACATTTTCTGCAAATAGTATCCCCCATCCAATAATAATTGTATTTAACATTTTTTTATCAATGTAAAATGTGAAAATGTTTTGATTTCATGTTTTTCCATTTACATTAGTGTCTGAACTTAAGAAGCATAATTAGAATAGAATTTCAGGTTCATACCTGGATAACTGGTGTTTCTGGTTTACCGAAGTTCTTTTGTACTTTTTAAATCCGTGCCTCATACGCAGCATGGCCTGGTGTTTATTAACACACTTTGCTTGAATCCTCCCATATATGGGGCCACTTCATGCAATCTTGCAAATAATTAATGACTCTGTTCGCTTTGTTATGTCCATGAAAATCGCAAAAAAGTAAAGGATAGCCCCATCTGTTTCAACAGATGGGACTCAACTCTGTATGAACCATGACTCGGGCAGGAATAGAGCAATATGTTTAATGAGACTATATTGACGAAGATGTAGCTGTTGTAATTGCCTTTATTCAGTATTTCCCAGAGGGGCATATAGAATACCCCTGTGCAGATGTCTTCACAGGTCAGAGAGACTGATGGGACAGTCTCCCCAGCAGGTTGTATGTTGCTTCAGGCATAACTATTTCAAAACAGTACAGCTGTTCTGTCTCCTGTGTTTTGAAGCTATACTGATCATCACCAACTCATATTTTATCCATGGATGTATCCGTTGTATACTGTCACAGTTGTTGTCCAAAAAAGCATTTGTTAGACAGCTTGGAAAACAGAATACTATTTAATTAATCGATTTTTTAAAATCTATTAATTGTTTATTTATACAATTGCAACAATTGTGAGTCTATGTAATAATGGGAATGAAGAATCAGTCCAAAGGTTGTGGTGGATCAAGGACACAGTGAATCATAGTGAAAGCCATGTTTCTCTTATGGGTGCATGTTTGTCACTTAAATGAGAAGGAGTGGCATTAGAAGGTCATATGCTAATATTCCTTAGACATAAGTCATGTGCCATGAGACTTCCTGTGTCCTCTTGAGCCGACATTGAGCAGCATCACAGTCTCTTTTCACACAAACCTCTGGAACATTGAAACAGCAAGACGTGTCTGACTCTAACAGATCGTGAAGGATGTTCTTTTTGTTTGGTAATGGCCAGTGACATACAGATAATCAATGTGATTCAGTTTAGTGAATTTCAAGAGTCTCTCTTTAATGGGTGCCTGACAGTGGGAAAAAATATATATATATATATATATATATATATATATATAGATATATTGACCAGTAAAGTTATTTTTACCACTGCACTTAGTGTCATACTTCAGTAAAGTATTTGCCCTTTTTAGCTTCTCTGTCCGGTGATCTTGATACGTCTCTATTAGCACTTTGTCTCACACATACACGCATACACACACACTCACACACACACTCAAAGTGGACATTTGATGCTGATGACTCGTGAAGTCGACTTGTGAATGTGGGTTTGGGACATGTACCCAATATTGTCTGTTATCACTGTCAAATCACATTTACATAAGAACACAAGCATAAAGTACAGTGAATTTGTGTTAAAAGTAACTATGTGCAAGACATATCACTTAAAATTCAGGAATTTGCATCATAAAGATCAAAAGGACTAATAAGTGACCTATGCTTGATGCGTTCCTATAGTTAAATATCACTTTTTGTACATATTGCAAATTGTACTGGCATTTCCAGACATGGATTGAGGAAATCACAGGATTCGATTCCATGCAGAAACATAAGATATTGGTCACAGATGCAATGAAGAGTGTGCATTAGTGGAAGGGCATATTTTGAATCATGCTATTTTCTGAATTATATGTCAAACCTCAAAATAGCTCATATACCCAAAGAAGCCCTGTATGTTCCCCCAAAAAAGTTACCTTCTGGCAAGAAACATTGTGTGTGACCTTTGAAAACAAGTTTCCAAAATACACTTTACGAAAAATGTGCTGTTTCAGCACAATAATGATCATACACACACACGCACACACACACGCACACACACACACACACACACACACACACACACACACACACACACACACACACATCCACTGATAAGGTGATCCTTGCCATTTCCTCACTGAAGATAAATCACAATAACTTCTTCAGATTATCATATTTTAGTGTTTTTTTTTTTTTCAAAAGTAAAGAAAAATAGTAAAATCTGATTAAAAAAATATGTACAAAATCTGGCACCTGCAGTGAGCAACTGATCGACCCATGCCGAGATTCTCCAGACTTAGGTCTTATCAAGTACTGTGTGTTTGTGCCTTAGAAAATGTGCCACTGTTAAAATGAAGCAGCCTCTTCATAAATGTCTGCTTCACCATAAGAAAAAAGTTAAGGTGTGAAAAAAGTCTTGCACTCTGCAAGGTGGAAAGATTGCTAGATTAATCTCAATGCCCTCCATAGGATGACAGTTCTGTGCAGTTGCTAACAGAGGAAACATTTTGTCTGATTAACTGTGAAGAGTCATTAGATATTTTGGAAAAAAAAAAAATATATATATATATTTAAAAGCACAAACACACTGGCATGTGTTTAAGTTTTATGGTATCCATTGTGGAGCAAATCCAATTATAAACATGCAGTATTGTCACCCACCATGTCAGCATGATCTCCAGAAGTAGGCACAGCACAAAACTCAAAGATAGAAATATTATTAAACTCACAACAATAGCTGTGGTTATTATATTCTTCTACATCGAAATACCCTGGTACTTATTAGATAAAGTGAAATATTGTATATTCTGAACACAAATCTGTTGTGCTCAGAATATAGTTATGCATCAACAAATCTACAATATATTTAGCCCTAGGTATGCAGGAGTAATGTAAATATGAAAGTCAGAAAAGATATGTCACTTTAAGAGCACTGCATTATGGGATTGTCTTTCATGCTGGAATTTGAGAGCAGATAAGACAGTTCTCTTGTTTTTATAACATTTGACATTACATGCTGTGTTCATGAACTAAATGAGCTTGCTCTTGTCACAGGCACCATTAGGCTACAATCATATTTGAAAGAGAAATTATTCCTTAGAAACCATATTTTTCTTAAATATGTGGTTTCCTGATGATCTGGTTGAACAGCATGGTGATCATTGACATTTACAGTTAAGACTGGTTGTGTTAGGAATAGTATGAGTTTATCCTCTCTTTAATAGGAGGTGAAAGTCAATGTGTGCTTTGGGGTCAAAGAAACTGATGATGATAGAGCATGTTGCAATTATGTCCCGATTCAGATACACAACTTCTCTAGTGTGAGATTATTGATATATATATATATATATATATATATATATATATATATATATATATATATATATATATATATATATATATATATGCTGTCCCAACATTTCTTTTCAGTCATTACAGTAATGAAGTTGAATGTGGTATGCTTGGTTTGTGTGCCATTGTAATGCATGTGATGTCAAAGTTCTGAGATTGTCTCTCTGTATGTAGCATTTGTGTCCAGCTACCAACTTTTCCAATACAATCATAATCTGATTATTAGTATCAGGACTTCTCTAGTAAATGGCATCATTCAGGTTTATGCATAAGAAAGGTTCTGTACTGTATCCTCAGAGCTCCTTTCACAAGACTCTGTCTTTGCAATCTATAATTAAAAAAAATTGCTATTTTCCCACAGTCTGGGATACATTCCTCTGGCTCCTTCTATGCATCTCAGCTGTCACATTTATTATCTTGTTACTTCAACATTATTGAGGGAAGAGGAAAAGAGTGCCACAATAAAAAATGGCAATAAAAAAACTAAAGACTGCAAAATTCCACCCATCTCCACTCTATTTGGTAGAAGTCAGTTTTATAGGAAAAGAACAGCACATATTACACATAGTAACTTGCTAAATGTCCCTGATTCATAGAAATGTTACATTTTCAAAACTAATTTTAAATCAGATAGAAACTTTACAATTTTGTAAGGGTCGTACATTATAATTCACTGTATGAAAGTATGCTGAATGTAGATCCTAACACTGATATTAATGAAATGCTTTGACATATTGTTTTGAACAGTAGCATAGCAGTAGCAGACTCTGAAACCTTGGCCCTCTAACCCTCCTTCCCTTGTCGGAAAAAAAAGCAAACTACCGACCAGGCTTACTGTGTTCTCTTCTATAATACTGCAAAAGTTCCCTACAACAATTCTAGCTCTGAAACACAAATTAAGATGCTATTCTAGCCTTGCAACAAGCAAACAGCACGGAGAGAGTGGGAGTTATCACCAAAACAAAAAACAGCTAATTTCTTAAGCAAAATCAGATCTTCTTACAAATAATCGCATCATCACACAAGCTGTGTGTGCACTTCAGAGGAATATGGTGACAACGGGCTGGGGTGAAAAATTCACGACAGCATTATGCTACTCCAACTTTTCATAAAAAGTTAATCTTGAAAATAATAAATTCACAACGATGTCCTCCTCACTACCAGTAACGCTACTCCCGGCTTCCATCGTGAACCAACAGGCTAGCTAGCTAGTTTATCAGTGTTTTTTTCCCCCACTAGCTTGTGATTTGTGTCTTCCACAGTGGGTACAACATGTCATATAGTTAGTGATAACAAAGCCCACCTATTTAGAGGGAAGATATGGTTGGTCAATTTTACTGTCATTTGAAATGAGTATCTCATTGAATTTCTATTGCCCGACCCTCTGTAAATTTATAGCTGGACCACCAATCACAGAGCTGAAAGCTTAGCATTGTCCTCCCAGCAACTGCAGAGATGTAAAAATTCTAACAGGGAGACAAAGGGGCATCTTTCATTTATCCCTTCACATTCCAACACAAACTGAATAAGCAGGTTTGAAGGGTTTATTTACTCAGAAATGACCATTATACAAAGCATCTGTTTAAATTTTGTGTGTGTGGGTGTGGGGTCGCGATCAGCTCTCTGTGCAATCAGTGTTCAGAATGCTCCATGTTGTCATTTTAATTCGAGTACCATACACAATGTTATTTTGCTGTCCTGACATACAAAGGAATATTGCCTAAGTAAAGGCAAAGTCTATTAAGGAATAATACAACTGCAAAGTCATTAGCCTCCCTCATAAACTCAGAACTTAGGGCTTCTGTCTGCTGTTGTCACGGGCCAGGCTGTTCTTTGTTTGGCTTTCATGGGCTCAATGTTTCGGATGGAAGGGCGCAGTTTGCTGTCCAGCACAGAGCAGTTAAACGTGTATGTTGTAAATCCCCTTAGGTCATTGACTAAGAGAACAGTGCCTATTGTTCCTGCCACTGCTGGCTAAATGTGATCGGTGCTGGATAAATAGCTATAAGGCATATGATAAGGGATTTCCTTAGCTGTTGTGTGGTAATATACATTGGCTACATTTAAAAATGTCCAGTAATTGAAATTATATATTTACTTGTTTGCCAGATGAAATTCAAAATGTGTCATTTTAACAAAGTTGGACACATTTCTCAGTATGTCATGACAAAGCATGGAATGACCACCAGTAGCTCAATCTAAGCCACCCCATACATTCTTGCCATATAAGATGGCACATAGCCACATATCTAACCATAACTGCATTTTGTGCCATTTTTAAGAGAAAAAGATCTCTTTTTCATTTATGGTACATAATAGCAGCCAACCATCCATCTTATTTGAAAATATGAAGCCCTGAACAGCACAAAGAATCAATTCAGCCATCTTTCATCCATATTCATGCATTCAGCAGTCTTGGTACTGAAGATAAAATACTGAAGATGGCTGCAACTGAACTTAAACTGGGTGGGACTTTCATGTGATATAGTTTTTAATTGAAATACAGCCTTTCCTATATACCAATCAAAACCCATCAATGGTATGAAATTTCATTTCAAAATGGGATAAAATTAAGGATACCTGTTATGAATTCAGAGGGACATGCCATATATTATATCATTACAGTATTTATGCTAGGAGCTTATGTAAAAAAAATGTAGCATTTTTTCATCACACACATCAGTGACTTTTCAAAAAAATGGAGCCATTCTGATGGGGATGTGCAGGAACATTGGTTGATTTATTTCTGACAGAATGACCTATACTGTATATACATACACACAGTGTGCACAATGAGGCATGTGTATTGCATATGTAACATTAACAGTCCGAAAGTGCTGTGATTACAAGCATGCTCTCTACACACACCTGTACAAGATGTGCTTTCTTAACAAAGAGTATGGGTCTTTCTTCAGTACTCATGATGCTTTTCAAGTAACTGAATGATTTCCTGTGCAAATAAATGCTCTGCTATTACCATGCCATTATGAAGTAAACAATGCATGATTCAACTTACTGTACAGAACTGGACTTGTGTTACTGTGAAAGATCAATGGTTGCTTTGTCTGAGTAGTATGGCGGGGGAATTGTTCCCTTTTCCCAGCACAGCACAGATGAATGTTATTTAGGTTAATGTGGAAGACTGGCGTTCACTCTGTCTGGGATGTAGGGTGGGGGGTCTGTTCATTATCAACCTCATGTTGTGTGGCCAGCCTTGGGGAGCTTCATTTAAGAGATGAAGCAAATGAATGTGCATTATAATGGATGTGCAGGGAGCAGAAGAATCTGTGCTTTATTGAACTCTCATTTCATCAGGGGTGAATTTTCAACCATTATCCATTTTCTTTTGAGAGTTTGGAGAGCAGTGATATCATATCATATCATTAAAACCTTATAATAAACCTCATATGAAGGCTGTTTCTATTTCTGTAGTCGAATTATGTATAATTCTGATGACCACGATGATTGCGTAATGTGTTTAAGCTGGACATAGAAAATCCATTCATTCAGGATGGTACAGAGATTGTGTTTTATATTGCAGTGAATTTCAGCACACTGTTATTCAAATACCACTTTGCTTCCTGATTGTATGTAGTCTCTTGAGAGAAGAAAAAGAAAAAAATTTGTAATGAATAAACAATAACTGAAATGACTGAAAGGATTAAACATTTGTACTGTGCTTGTTGCAGGTGTTTGCAGGGAGATGCAGTGACACACACAGCGTGGCTGAACCGGTCGAGTATCCTGTATGCAGGAGAAGATAAGTGGTCGGTGGATCCCCGAGTGAGCCTGGTGGCACTAAATGAAGAGGAATTCACCATAAAGATTGAGAACGTAGACATGTCTGATGAAGGCCAGTACATATGTGCAGTGCAGACACGAAGCAGGCCCAGAACCACGTCTGTCCACATTATTGTCCAGGGTAACGTATCACACTTTCTAGTCCTAGTTTACAACAGTCTTTAACCCCATATTTTGAAGCATTAAGTTGATTTATGGTGTTAAATACTACATAATGTTTGTTGTGCTACTCTTGTGATAAACCTGAAAAATAAGAAACAATAAGATAAAAAGGAATTCTCAGTAATATCTTTTTGCATTATTCTTAAGCATCCTAAGTGTAATTTGGGGAGGAGGTTCACTATAACATCATGATTCAAGTGGTGTATTTTCATTAACGTGGAATTTTTTCATTAACATGAAATTTCATCCTTCAGAAATAATCTAATTTTTCAATTTAGGTGGTATCATTTTATAAGACAATACACTTTTATTTACACTAATATGTTGTTTTTTATTAATTAAAGTTTATTTACTTAAATAAATAGATCACTGTGTTTGCCATGCATATTGAATATGAGTCAAGCACAAACACTTTGCATTGATACCTGGTGCCATATGTTTTAATGGAGCTGGAAATTATGTTCGAAGCTGGTCTAATGTTACTGCACCTTGGAGAAGCACTTTTTCTGTTAATGAGTTGAATTCTTTTGAAAGTGACTGATGGGGATGTCAGAAATGTGCACTGGTGCATTGAATGGTGACTGCACATAATGCAGACATGCATTGTATAGAGAGGGCCTTCAGGGAGGTTATGTACCCTACCTGAGATTAAATTACACTTCAGAAAGATTTAATTGCAAAACACCTAAATGCACATCACATGCATAATGCATTTGTCAAGAGATCAAATGCCTTAAATTACTCTTGTTCTCCAAGATTCCATAACTCCTTTGCTACTGCTCTCAGTGGAAGTGCCTATATATTAATTTTGTCCCCTTGAGTGATTCTGCTGAAGAGTTAATTGTTATTCCTCCCAGATGGCACTTGAACTACATTTTTGATGTAGAGTGCCATTACACAGGACTGTTCAAACTTTTGATCACTTGGGTTGTTTACAGTGACCATCAGTGGTAAAAAAAGGCCCCTTAAAAGTCTACTTGGATGATAATTCTGTGCTTGGCTGAGCTGTTTATCACCACTTAAGTGTTTAATTGGATGCCCCTGTTGTCCTTGTCCTTGTATAGAGTTGAGTGTCAGGTCTCCAACAGCCTTGTTATCACCGTCTTGATATCCTTATGTGCCATTCCATGTGCCAAAAGGTCGTAATTAAGTTGTATGACAATCCAATACTACATACTTTCATGAATATTGCAGAAGACTCTTGTAATGACCAATTAATCAGACAAAATTATTTTGGAAGTGTAAAATTATCAGATCAAAGTTAAATCTGACATTCACAGTAACACATTTGATCATGTCAGTAGATTAGCTGTCATGTCTCACACCATGTTCACTACCTGAACCTGTGTATTTGGAAATCTTTAGCAGCTAACACAAACTTATCCACCATATGCATTGCAAAATCGCACACTTCCTAACCTGATATGCATTACACTGGTACCTATATTTTCTTGCAAAATCAGTCAACAGACTAGGCTTCCTAAAATCACAAAAAAAAAAAAAAAAAACCTTTGTTCAGTTGCCTTGACACCAGAATCAGAAATAAATGTTAAGATTGGGATCTTTGAGGCACTTAACATAAATGTCAGTCACACAGTAAATGCACTTAACAGAGAGGACGCAGTCACATCTACAGGCACATGTATGTATTTATGTAGAGTACACTGCTTGGCATGGTACTGATTAGCTCTGCAGCCGTCTGTGCCTGTATTCATTTAGTGGTGAATTGCAGTACATTGTGTATGTAAGAATGGGAATGCTTAATGCACTGTAAAATGTTAATCTTGGTCTAATGATGGATCTGAGAACATCCTTTCTTATTGTGTTTATAATTAAGCCCTGGGAAACTCTTGAAATAATTCTTGTAATCTTAACAATCAGAAGACCAGAGTCTCTCCAAAACAGTAACGTCCCTTTATCTGTTTTTGATGTTGAGTATCAAAGCTCAGATTTTATTAAAGAAAAGAATGCATTTAATTGACCTTATTGTGTTTAAAGGTATCATATATCTTGCAAGCTGTGAGCACAAGCACAAGGTGTGCCCACTGGGCAGTGTAATGGCCAATGTGTTGGTGCTGAAGCAGAGGTCTGATTAGGGGAAAGGAGGATAATTAACGACTGAGATGAAGTAAGACTGCAAGTCCACCGCATCGACTCTCCAGACCATTGACTTTCCTAACTGCTATAGCAGAGTCTCGGAGCATTAAATTCCAGCCCGTAATAATATGCTGTTGACATATTCTAATCATTCTTTCTGCTGGTCTCATGTGCTTCACCAGAGGCCATTTAAGTGACCATTCAATTTTGGCTGTAATGTATTCAAATACATATAAATGCATTTAAAATGGTAATTTCGTTTTCATCAAAGGCAAGCACCTTTTCCCAGTAAAAGGTCTCCACACAGCGGCCGCCTGAAAAAGTGTTTCTAGAAGAAAATGACTCCTTCCCTTCAAATGTTATAAATGGTAAATACAATGTATGTAAACTTTAATACAACAAAGCAAGCAGACATCCATCATGTCAGACATTTTTCATTGTTGTTTCAAATGTTTCTAGTGTATCGTTTTTCCCAACATGTTGTCCCCATCACCTTTCTCCATGATGCTATATGGCCATTTACTCTTACCCCACAGAGCTGCCAGACACAGTCAGTATTGGCACACCCCACATATGATGCCAAACAAAGAGGCCTGATTTAATTAAGGCCAAAGTAAATTCATATCATGTATATTGGCATAAGTAATTTATATGTTATCGTTTGTCATAAAGTGCAGCCTCACATAAGCACAGATATGACTTTATCATACTGGTTGCTTTTGAGCACCATTTCCATGGAGATGTGGCAACAAAAGGGGGTCCTTTCAGTGCTTCTACACATTAGCATTGCAGAGAGGAGAAAAAAAAGGAGTCAGACTTGGATGGATGGACCTGCTGTGCTCATTGCGTTGCTTCATTAGCGCTCCTCTTTAGTGTTTCTGGCAGGATTGAACTTTGAGGCCTGAAGCCTTAATCAGCTGAGGAAAGGCTTGGATTGGGTTGTTCTGATAAAGGCCTGTGGTGAGGTGGGGTGGTGAGTTTAGGCTGGAACAGGTAATGTTCAGATGACAGTAGTGGTTTAACAGCTCACCTGTTGAAGCTGGCTAATTATGTTTTCAGTCAGATCAGAGGCTTGATTATAATTAGCATCAGTCTTAATGATTGCTGAAAGTGTCAACATTTTCTGGCTTTGTTCATTTAAAATGAAATAAAAATATGAGGGTTAGGTTGCAATGTAATTCAGTCATGACAGTTATTTCAATTGTGTGCCTTAAATATCTCACTATACAAATTGTTGCACTTACAAAGTAAAAATTACATCATAATAAAACAATATAATAATAATGCAATAATACATACTAATAATATGGTCAGACATGATAACAATACAATAAACAATTCAATGAGATGTGTGCCCTTTTGAATTGTTATCTCAATAGCATGTCACCATGTGAGTTGTTTATAAATATGTTTAAAATTAAAAATATATGGAAAAATGTTGAACATAAACTGAATTAAACCTGAAGTAACCCTAAGCTGAAGTTGCATAGAGGTATACCTAGCTGACAATATACCTGACATGACAGGACTGAATCACTTGGCTATAAAAAAAAAAACTCAATTTGATTATGCCCTCGCCAGCCAACAACCCCCGTTTAAGCAATTGATTGCATCAAACTGTATGCACAAACTGTATGTACACTTATTACATTCCAATTGTAATCTATCCCATAACGATAAGCAACCTTTTGCTTGGTTGTGTAACCTGACATTACAATTAGCAGGGGAAAGTATGGCAATAGCAAATTGCAATGATGTACTAAACTAATGGTATAATTAAGAAATGATATTTAACCGCCATCAAAAAGAGCAAGGGATTCATTTCCTGTGTTTCACTGAAAATGTCTGCACATATCATGCAAGATTAAAACCACCTTAATGCCACCTTGGAGAAATGTTTGCATTTAATAAGTCCAGTAATTATTTTGTAATGAAAGTTTAGAATGTATTTTGCTGCTCTCAGATGTGTCTCTGGTGGAGAAAATGGAAAAGTATTCACTCAGCCGTTGTGTTAGCTTTTTATATGTTAAATTAATTCCAGTGAAGAATAATCTAATCTGTAAACTTAACTAAATTCAGTGTCTTCACCACTCACTCACAAACCATTCCAGAAGATGTAATTGAGTGCTTAGTGGGTTTGGTTTCACAGGCTAAATTAATTCTTAATTAGAACTGCCATTATATGACCAATAGCTGGTCAGCATCAAGTAAAATTAAAGAAAAAGCATTTTACTTCCTGATTAACTGAAAGGTTTTTTTCCCTCCACAAATTCACACACACACACACACACACACACACACACACACACACACACACACACACACACACACACACACACACACACACACACACACACACACACACACACCTCCATACCCCCTGAGAGGGATTTCTCCCCAGCAGGTGACACTGTCACGGCACTCAAATCTGCGCTGTCTTCAGATAGTGTGGACAGAAAAAGAAAAGAAAACCTTAGATAATGAATGACAATTTATTAGATTGAAATGTGCATGAAAAGCACAGATTTTTGCTAAGCCTAGATGATGACGTCTCATGACATTGTGAAATTATAGTTCTGAAAATCCATTCTTAGTGAACTGTTTTGCTTTCCTCTGAAATCTCAAAAAATGTTCTTTTATTACTTTGGAAAATTGAAATAAGAAAAACATACATGTAAGGCACTATTGCAGGCATTATTCCTGTTGTGACATGTGATGCCTCCCTGATCCATGTGACTACAGGCCCGTGCATCTCCACACTGCAGATGTGCCTCCAATTACATACTGCCTGTGTCGTCTGAGGATGAAGACTTCAGCAAGGAATTGGTTTGTGCATCAATATGAAGTGAAGATTGGTCTGAAATAAGCCGTTATAAATTCCCATGTGTTACAGTCTTGATGACTTCTACTGCAGCAAGAAGGAAGTGCAACATTGGGATGTGTTTCATAGTTTAGGCAGGAGAAACAGGACATTCATGTTGAGTACCCTATGAAGCATTTTACATGTCCCTTGTCAAGGGACATGGGAAACTAGCTGAGTCTGATTTATTTCTTTTTTTTAATGAACACGCTCTATATCTTATGCATTCTTGTGTACCCATGCGTGGAAATCAGGCCCGATGTGGCGTCAGCACCACAGGAAGGTTTAGAAGCCGCACACAGTTCAGCAGGAATGTGTGCTCATGGATCACGATGTCACACTTATCCCAGGGGTCCTCTTTTGGGTTCAGGTTAGGTGATCATTGCTGCTGCATGGTGAGAAATGCTGAAATTATGTTTGCATACAGCTTCAGTACTCCATGCTAGAGTTGCATTCCTTTCCTTTCTGTCAGTGTCTTAATTAGCATGACCAATTTATTTCATTTCATTCATATTCAGTGGTAATCTGTATCCATTGCATAGGTTATTCCCTCTCCCTGACTTATTCACAGTAATATTCCATGCATGTCAAGGCACTTCTCTGATCATTAGGTGCAGTCTTTCTATGTAAAGGATTGTTGAGAATTCAGTGAAGAAAATGCACATCCTCCAACACAGATAACATATATTGCCACATCAATTCCTAATGAGATTTTCAGTATCACAATAGTGTGGGAAGTTAATTTTTGATATTGACATTTGACATTTGCTTCTTCTCAGCTCTTCATTAGTAAAGTTAGTCACGTTTTGCAAGATTATACTGTAAACATTGAGCAATTTAAAAATATCGTAGATATTAATGTGGAATGCATCATCAAAGACAACAACAGAGGAGCAAGGATGTTTCATGTCTGCAAGGTTGGGAGTGACCTCCACACCCCCCAATGTCTGTTAGAATGTATTATTCACTCTTATATGTGGTGGGTTGCCCAGTGTTGTTGTACTAGTAGGCTGAATTATGTCCAGTGGTTCTCAGTGTCTATTATAAAATATTAGAGTTTTGATTGGAACTGATTGTTGGAATCAGAGTTTTGATTGGAACTGTAGTTACTGTTTGTGTCATCACTGTAATATTCCTCTAATATTGCAGTGTTAGAATAGCTACATTGTCTAACAACCCTGGTTGAACAAAACAAGTTCATTTGATGCAAAAAGACAATTTCCATTTAAGGAAGACACTATGTTTGATATAGAGAGCAAGAGCATATAGTGTAAGTGTTGAAAATTCAGTATTGCAGCCTGTTGACTTAGAAACCCTTTCAGCTGCCAAAATCTCCATTGTGGGGTGAGCTAAAGGCAAAAAGAAAAATCTATTAAAATTCAATTTAACATGGTTTGTCTCATGTGGATGTTTGAGGATTTTCAACAGTGTTAAAACACACAGGCAGATCTCTTCACTGGCTGTGTGACAGTCGGCCGACATAACTAATCTCTTTTTCATTTGCTTTGAAAGCAGATGTATGCATCGCACTGTGTAATCTGATGCATGCGTGAAAAGATAGCATGGAGGGTGCATATTTACACTGTTTATTTGGATGCCTGTTAATGTGAAGAGAATGCTGTAAAATATATATCCAATAAACCTTGTATTACAGATTGCCAAACATACCAGTAAAATCAACAGATCAATTGTTATTCAGAATTGGGCCTGTTGCTAGATGAAGTGAAACAATTGCACATTCAGTGTATTTATAGTTAGCACTGTGTGGGCAGATCACTGCAGAAATAAGCATGGTATCATTGTAAAGTTATACTGAGTCTGGGAAAAGGAAGTGGTCCGGGAAAGTGATGCATGGAACATTTTGATTTTCAATGACTGTATGGGAAAGAAAGAGGGGGATACAACAGCTTCAAAAAAAGATTAAGGAGAAACATGGTACATACCACAGTCTGTATTTCTTCACCTCTGTGTCCCAGTGTCTGGTAGCTGTTGCCATTGAGAACTCACAGCCCAGCTGTTCAGGTGTGCTGTCCCTGGTTCATAAATCCAGAATGGTCATGCTTGGTGACAGTCAGTGTTCAGTCATTCACTGTGCTTCAACTTGACCTCTGTAACAGCAATGTGCTGGTTTGCCTCTTCCACTGCTACTTCTCCCTTTTGAGTCTTAAACTTCATTTTCATTTTATAGTGATTAGCTGTGGCTAAGATCCCTGCAAAACATGCAAAGCCCTCATTTAAATGTGGCTGTTTGTGGCTATGGACATGTACGTAATGACTCTTCGTTGGTCAACTCCAAGGAGTGGAATGATAACTCATGTAAATGCTTTGGGTGTTTTTGCAAAATACCTTATTTATTCCCTTGCTGTACTACTAAATCCCAACCCATTTGGAGTTGACACATTAGAAACCTGCGTGGAATAAAGGCTGAATCTAAAAAAGAATCTGTGATCTCTCATTTAGGTATAATGAATATTGTTTCAAATATACAGGTGCTTAATTGTTAAACTGGGCATTTTACCATACCATAGTCCTGTTAGCAATGCTAAAACTGTCAGTACAGTACCCAGCTTGAGTTAAAAATGACTAATAAAACACTGTTGTTAAAAATTAAACCAAATTCAGTAAAAATATATACATTGCATTAAATTCCAGTTATGTGCTCAGTCTTTCAGGGCCTCTGTCTTCTTTGCTGTCAGCACCATGTTACCTGTTTTAAACTGGTGGTGGCAGTCCTGCTTTGAGGCACTGAAATGTCCGGTTACATTATTTCTCCTATAAATTGTGCTCTTAGCGCTGATCCATGGGGTGGTATTGGTTGGCTGGGAGAGGGGTCTACAGGGAGACAGACGATGTGTTTGACTCTGGCACCTGTAGTCAGCAGACGGATGATGTGCAGATTGGCTATGAAAAGGCAGCCAGGCATATCTACATAGCTAATAGAGACAGAGAGAGAGGAACACAAACACAAATGCACACATATGCAGTTGCATGTAGAAAACAATTCTTACTGACTCTGCAGCAGTCATTCCACCAGTGTCCACTGGGGGTTGTGGATTCTGACACAGTGGTAAAGGCAAAATGAGATAGATCATTGGGACATCTGACGTACCACCAGTGACCCAGATTCTGCAAAGCTGGGTCCATGCACAGATTGGCACCCTCATATAGAGAATGGCGGCACTAGGCCATGTGAAGCCTCGTGGTGGAGCCTCGGCAGGCCCAAACACTGTCACCCTTTGGCGGTGATAAGAAGTGTGGGCACTCCTGTGCCAGTTCAGTGTCCTCCATCTGCACCTGTCCAGCAGGGCCGAGTCTATTGGAATCAATTTGAAGTGCCCTCTCTCTGATAGACATCATATGACTATGCCGTTGTGTAACATGGGTAAAATTTATGTTATTTTTCAGTATAGGAGCAAATAACTACACTTTGAAGTAGTTACCTGACGTATGTCATGTAATTATGTACTTGAGATTAAAGTATGTATGTATATCAATACTGGCAATATATTTGCAGGTATGCAGTTGCATCTGTAACAAAGTAAGGACAAAGGACAACAATCAACAACATAACATGCAATAACAGAATGTAGTCAACAGCCCATTTGCCTTTTAAAGTAAATGCAGAAGCTTCATAGTAAAATTACCATATACACTTTATCCTGTTAGTATCACTTTGATCATGTGCACCACCCTGGTTAGTTTATGTCCTTGTCAGGGACTCTGTATTGTAACTTACTGAAACCAGATTTATCCCATAACTCCTTTCATGATTGCTTGTGGTAAAAAATTTGCTCACTCACTTGGCCCAAAAAACAATGCCATTCATGTTTTTTGATCTGTGGTTCAGCCAAGATATCGTTGTGAATTTGAAAGACACCAAGACTAAAAAGGTTTCATTTTGTTTGCCCGGAAACACGGAATGATTTTTTTCAGTAGTAAGTCAGGCAGATGAAAATGACCCTCTTTCATTAGTCATGGTCATAAGCAACAGATTCATGTAGTTACCTTTTCCCATACATTATAAATGTGCCACCCAGAGTCTGAATTACAGTACATTACCTTGTAGAAAGACAGTATCAATCAAACAGTAATGAGATACACAAATTAAATTCAGAAAATGGCTGCTAGAGACATTAAGCACAGTAAAATTGTACAGAGGAATGGAGAATTGTAGTCATTTATAGGCATTTTATAGCGGTTGATTTAGCCCTGCAGTTGTGAGGAGTAGGTCTGTTATCCTCCCCGTTTTATCCATCTTCAGGGCTTGCAGTAAAGCTATTTCAGTTGACAGACGAGGAAATGAAGATTTGCACGGTTACCTCTGGTTACCTACTGGTCGCAGTAACCATTTTGAGGTTCAGTGTAACAGGTCTCTCAGTGAGTTGTTTGGCTTTGCTATGGTCATCACTGGGAAAATGAAAACCTCAGCCGAATAGAAACAGCCTGAAGAAATATCTGGTACTATTGTGGCTGACGTGGGGAAAGAAATATTTTTCATTAGAGGTGTTATGCTTGAATTTTTGGGATAGGGATTGTGTGTCCTCCTGTCCTCCACTTTTCTTTTTAAATGTGTGGCTGCCTTGCAGGGTAAACAGTGCTCTCTTAGAACTGCAGACTTTGTTTTTAATGTATCCACATTTTCAGCACATGTCATTGCACAAGTGCCATTGACATGTTTTAAAACATACTTCCAGTTGTCCACATTGATGGTTAAAAAGAAAAGAAAATAAATTGTAAACATTAGAGGAAAAGAGAAAAAATACTTGTGTGATAGAAAAAGATATAGTTAAAGCATAGATCCAAATGTATTACAGATGATGGCCCAAGCAAACTAAAATATTTATAGCAATTATAGAGCAAGTATAATGTATAAACATGTAAATAAATAGTAAATATTATTTTATTTATGCTGAAAAAGCAAATACAGAAACAAAAAACGATTTATGTTTGTCATGCCTCGGATAGATTTGTACACTTTCATGTCAATTGTTAGCATGGTTGTATTTGTGCAGCTGTTTTGAACTACATTTTCAATAGTGTTATCATCAATAACAACAAAAGTATGAAAATGGATATCAAATAAAACTATTGTAGGACTCAGCATAAGCAGGGGATAAATTCAGGAAACTGGACAGTGATGGACTCACACTGTGAGTGTGAAACACACAGTATAACACTGAACATTTGTTATATACATTGAATACTATTAATGTGAAGTAGATTTTTATCTAACCCAATAGAAAGGGCACTTGGCTAATGCCATTATGAAGAAATATTGAATTTGTGAGGCAAGTATCAGCTAAGTAAAGTGTTCATTTGAGGCTTATAAATAGTGTAGCTGGGGGCTGGGACACATAAGAATATTTATTTTCACTGAAGCATGTTCTCTGGAGACTGAAAAAAAACACCGCTATATTAACAGATCCTTAGCTGAGTCGACAAAAGAAGTTGTGACAAAATACTCTTCATCAGGCAGTTAGTTTTCCTGGGTAGATTTATCAGAATGTTTGGGCATATGTTCGCATTGTTGTGCCTATGGGGAAAATAAAAACAATATATACATATATAAAGATGTCATGTTGTGCCACTTGCTTGTGACACAAGTCTCAAATGTGTGTTTTGTTTTGTTGTTTTCCCCCATTTTCATTGCAGAGAAAACAATTCTTCTTTTATGTTTTCCTCTTCTTTAGTGTCTCCAAAAATCATAAATTTGACAAAGAACATAACTGTGAATGAAGGTTCCAATGTCACCCTCTTGTGTTCTGCAAATGGAAAGCCAGAGCCAACAGTCACTTGGAGACTTCTGTCACAAACAGGTAAGGAAGGAATATGTTGCATTTATATGCTGTCTTACTCTTGTCTTACTTCTGCCGTATATTATGTTTATTTTCTGTCTCTGTGCTTGTTATTCTTCTGGCAAGAAACTTCCTTTAAACTAAATAAGCAGACATAGAATGTTTTAGAGGGGAATAATAAATTAAGAGCTTATTATTTCCATGTAAATGGGACCCACATCATAAATTTTACAGTTGTTGGTCATTAACTCTCTTAGTGCTTATCATATTTACCTCTACTGTCTTGTAGAGTATGTGCATTCTGCTCACATAATGAAAGGAAGACCTGCCAGGTTGCTCTAAATGATGTTTTTACTTTTCTTTATCATTTTTCATTGTGCTGCTTTTCATCCCTGTCCCTATTTATGTATGCGTCACTGGGCCAGCAAAAAAACTAACAATTGAAATGATTATTTATTTATTTATTTAAATGTATTGTTTTCAGAGCCCTGGCTTCTCTCCACATCAGGGCCTTTATGACTACCCTTTTGTGTCATTACAAGGACCTTGGGATTGAAATGTTAATTTGTCAAGGATGTGACCACCCTGTTTCAAGAAGATAAGTGGAAGGCACTTTGATGGGCCTTGAGTTTTCCTGTGTGCACATGACAATTGTCACCTCCTCACAATGAATAACGCCTCATGATAGATTTTCACCCTGCAATCTGTGGGTGTTTTGGCCAAGGAAGAGTGTGAAGCTGATGGTTGGAAGCTAAAAGGACAAATGTGACTGTCAGGCCTACTCAAGTCTGTAAGCAGTATGAGTGGCATACAGAAACAACCATTATTTCCATATGTTTGACTAACAGCTAAAGGTCATTGTTCATACATTGCTGAAAAACATGGTTTTATGTTTCTGAAGTATAAAAGAATAACATTCAAAAAAGCTCTGCTTGAAAATTGAGAATTAAAAATTCTGGAATTCCATTTAGATAGACATAGACCTGAATCTGCTCTATGCAGCTTTTCATTATAGCACTCAATATATATAGTGAGTATCCAGAGTTTGCACCTACAAGTGGGGTAGAGTCCAAACTCTGGGTGGGGTTTAAAGAGTTAAGTCCATAAATAAAAAGATGTGTGTCATGTGTAGGTAGAACACAGTTATGGGGAACATGATATATGGAATGTGAATCCTGTGCCAGTCAGTGTATTTTAATGCCTGAGGGACATGGAGTGGCCAGAGGCAAAGCCATAGGTAGTCCTCACCTGTAAAAGTGCATATGGATCTGACAGAACAAACTGCACTGTAGAAATACTTACACAATGAGCAGTAAGTGTACTGCAACTAAAGCAAAAGTCAAAAATGCAGTTCAATCAGTAATCTCTTTCCATTCTCCTTTCATCCATCATATTATAGTACCTATGTAGAGTCTCTAACTTATTGCATCTACATTTTGGAGGATCCTTTATGGATTATAAAGTCCAGAATAATGAGTTCCAGATTATCTATAAAGCATGGTAAAGCATGATAAAGGACAAAATATGAGTGCCTCATGAGCATAGCAAAGCCAAAGAACAGCACAAGTGCTTACATTGTGCAATGCATTGACACATGAGCTTACTTTATATATTTATTTCCCTGGACATGCCTCTTGTCATGGATTTTTTCACAGACAAGATGTTTAGTGAAGCAGGATTTAAGTGCTCTTAAAACATAACAGCAGAAATGCCAGTCACCCCTGCAATCTTGAAAATCACTAGCAATCTGCAGGTAGCGAGTCTATTGTTTTTGACATGTAAACCAATTGTACAGTAACTGTCTCTTAGGTTTTGAATGAATCCACACCCGAGCACCCATTGAGGGCCCTTTCCACGATGGATCTGTAGTCTGTAGATACCATTCTGCTTTAACCACATGATAATTGCTAATTTTCAAGTGATGAAAATTGAAATTCATGGAGACCTATGCTGCCAGAGGCAGTACCACCTTCTGTCTGTAAATTAGGAGGTGTGTGTATTTAATCAGATGGTGGATAAAGGCCCCTGTGGCTATATAAAAAAAGAAAACCTTTTAGACATCATGGATATAGGAATAGGCTATTTCATCTAGGTAGGGGGGATGAGTAGTTATGTGTTATGCTAACTGAATCGGTATTGCATTTTGATTTTGAATGCATATGCACAACTGCTGTATGATATTGGTGTGTGCTGTTTTGGCTTAACTGCACTGTGTTCAGGTACAAGTGCACTAATGGTTATGTGGATGCTGTGACATCACTGTGCAGTTGTTGAGATCACTTTAATTAATAAAAGGCCATGACAGTGGTGTGGCATTTGGCTGCTAATGAGGTCTCAGGAGGCTAGAGGCACATAACAGGGTCTAAGTACATTATGGCTTTTGAAACTGTCTGAGAAAATCATTGAGTGATTAAAATCCCTTGACTGTAACCCAGACAGCTCATGTTTTGAAAGATTTGGTTATGACCTGCAGTTCCACTGTATAATTTTCATGTTTTTTTTTCACCTTTTTTTTTTTTTTACAAAATTAAGGCCCTGACAGACAGAAACATGCACACATGCATGTTCGCACACTCATGCACACACGTGTGTATACATACATACGCACACACACACACACACAAATATACTTAACATGCATTAACTGACATTAATTAACAAGCCCATGGTTTATTTATTATTTTATTTACTGCAGAGGCATAACTGAAAATTATGTGAAAATGATGTGCTTAGCTTTATAATCAGGAGATGTGTTGATTAAACAAATTGTGAGAGTGGTGAGGGGAAGGGGGTGGGGGTGGGTAGAATATAGGGTGTAATTATAAAGACACACCTGCTAATTGGCTGTGGCTCCACATGAGTATATGATAATAGAACAGTGGGTGCTGGCTGTAGAGAATTAAATACTACAGTATGAAGCGAGATTACTGAAGTGTGCTTTAGCTCTTAATCCTTCAGTAAGTTTTTTTTTTTTAAAGGTCATTTTGAAGAAGGCGAGCATTTGCAAATGAAACTGAGTCACCGATGTGCCTGTTGGCCAGGGGCACCCTTCACTCCAGACAAATTGGAGAGTGTTTGTATATAATTTCAATCCAGAAAAGTACCATTTCTTTACTGCTTTACATATTATATATTCAAAAACATTCTGGAATTGACACTGAAGATTTTTACTTAGTTTTTTATATTGTATGTGGAACCTCAGCCAATCAACAATTGATACTCAAGTGTTTAGGTTTGTATCTCACTTCAGCAGTTTTAAGTATTCAGTCAGCACTGTTTCCAAATAATACACAGGCTGCTGGTATGCTGTGGCACTAAAGTAAATGACTTCTTAATTTTATTTTCCCCGATTTTTCCCCTTTTTTTCCCAACCCGAATGTTCAACCAAACTTGTTGACCTCACTGCAGAACCCGCCCTGACAGCTGTGGGAGAAGTCAAGCACGTGACTCCTCCGATTCGCATTACAACGCTCTTGCTTCTTTTCAAGGAAGGAAGACGTAGTCAGCGTACAGTCGGTTTGTGCTGCCTCAAGCGCAAGCATGTCAAGGAGGGCGCTATTGTGGTGAGGCCAATGGGAGTTAGGCCAGCCTACCCTGTATCAAACCCGAGACTGGCCAATTGTTGCCTTGCCAATGGGACCTCTGGCCATGGCCAGGAATAGCGAGGCCGGAAATCGAACCCCCGACCTCAGGACCCATAGCAGCAATGCGAGCCACTCAAAGGCCCCGAACTTCTTACTTTTTAACAATTAGAACAATTACAAAAGACTAGGAGATGTTTCCTTCCTTTACAGCATGTCTACATAAACAGTTAATACATTTTCATTTTGTTTTGAAATTTTGGCCAGTACATTACATTACAATTATTTAGCTGATGCTTTTATCCAAAACAACTTGCAGTTGATTAGACTAACCAAGAGCCAGTCCGCCCTGGGAGCAATGTGGGGTTAAGGGCCTTGCTCAAGGGCCCTACAGCAATGGTGTTTTTCCTGTAGTTAGACTGGAGCTTGAATCCCATAGCTTGATGATAGACATATGTTGAGCATATCCGGGGTAATGCCCAGAGGTCAATCTTTAGCTGTTGGAAAGTGCAATGGTGTTCTAATTAGCAGTGGGCTTTGTGGATGCAGAGGATGCTATTTACCACAGTCCCCTGTGCAGGAACCCACTCACATAGGCAAGTACAGGTCTGAGCATATGCTTTAAAAATAGTGGTTGCTGAAGCTTATTTTCTCATCACTCTGACTATAGTAAATAATGTTCCCAAGAACCAATATTACTTCTCTCTACTTCTCAATTCTCTGAACTGTGTAGTGCTAGAACAGACTAAGTCAATCAATCTATTGTTGGATTAAACAGAATTTTTTTTTTTCATTTTGCCATAGCTAGATTAATGAAATTATGTTGTGTCTGGAGAAGGGAGCAGTATCTATTTAGCAAATGAAATGCACTATCTGTATAAAAACCAGTACATCAGTTTCTTTGTGAGTACTCTATTTGTCCACTAAGAGGATAGAAATAGGAAATTCAAAATCAGGAATGAGGGAAAAATTCTTCATATTTTTTTGTTGCAGGAACAATTTTGTGAAAGCAAAGTCTGAACGACAGAGAGATGCAAAATATGATCATTCCTATATTAATGAAAGTGAATGTCAGGCTTAGGCTCTAATTAAATAAAGGAACCATCTATCATCAGTGTCCTTGCAAGCCCTCCTCAGGTTTTTATGATTTCTGTCTAGTTACTGTTTTCAGAAATCAAACAATGGTTCACATAATATCACATAATGAAAATACTCTGAATGCACCGACACCTTCACATTATACATTATTAAGCCAGAATTACAAATCTTAACAATACTCATTTATGCATAAGTAAATCTGATAATCAACATCACACAATTTATCTTAGCTATGATGACTACCCTGATAGGTATTAAAATTATGGAAACTTAATTCATTTAAACACAGTATGAACAGTTTTGTGCATTTTCCCTCTGAAAGACTACATCTGAAATCAGGAAAAATGCAAGCTTGCTTTGGCTTGTGGATCCATACTGGCAGAAGGGCAAGATTCTTTACATGTGATAACCATATCATGCTTCCTTCTCCCTAAATTTGGGATCTTGATTGTAATATGGGATAGATGCAGATGAGGCTGGTCCATATAATTAAGGTAGGATGGTCCTCCGCTATTTTTGGAGAGAAAAGAGGAAGACTGTAATAAAAAAATATTGAAATGTAATGTTGGAAAACCTTGCTGTCATTAATAAAAAACACTTTTATGTTAATAAAAACTCTAGGGTACAATAATCCGTTATTTCATCACTCCTCCACAGGGCAGGATCTGTCAGATTAACTCAATGCATTCCATTTTTCCCGCTCTCAGCCTGTGATTGCCCAGTAAACGTAATATGATGCTTCAAGGGAACAGATGCACCCTTCACAATTGACAAGTGCATGCCCAACCACCGCCAAAGCATTCTGAAAGTTCTGACCCTTTTGTCAGTGGTATTCAAGAGACTAAACTGAAGGTAGATCAATGTTTTTACTTAGAGATGCTCCGAAAAGTTCTAAAAACAGAGAGGACAGAAAAAAGAGAATGTCACACAGGTAACTGACAATAGCATTTATTAAAACTTTGCATTGTTTGATGTAGTTTACCATTGTTCTTGCGATTTTTGAAAACTTTCTTTAATTTAACCATTCTATATTAAGGACAGAGTGGAGACGCTTACATTGAAAATGTGTACCATTGATGTAAGAAGTGAATTAACATTGTTGTAGTAGTAGTAGTAGGTTTTTTTCTTGATGCTTTCAAACCTGTATGAGTGTTTTGGAATGATTGGTCATTTGTCTCAAGAGTTCTTTGTGTGATTGGTCACTGGTTCAGAGAGATGGTGTGGTGTGACTGGGATGTTAATAGTTAATCAGTTAACTACTTAATGTCAGTGATTTCTTTATGCAGAAAACAAAATTTCATCAAACAATTTCAATAAATAGCCTAAAGATGGCTATTGTTTTTTCTTGCTCATCAACTACCTTGAACAATATCAATGCCGAGTGTGAAAACTTAATGTAAAACGTAGGGCTGGTGTTGGATCAACACTTGTTACTAATACCAGCTTTGGCACCTCTGCACTGGTACCGAATCAATACCTTTAGGCCGTGTTCACACGTAGCATTGTTTTCCACAACTGCAACCGGCTATTTTACATGGAATACTATGGGAATGCTATTTAAAAAGCACTGCTTTTTGACAGAACAAAAGCAAGACTTTTTGGCAGAACAGAAGTTGAAAAAAGCTTTTAAGAAAAGTGCAGACTGAAGTCAGTCACTTTGTTTATCAAAGATCGAGAGAACCAAGAATAGTATTGCATGTTGAGAGATTAGTATTGTTGGTGAATATATGTCGCGAATAACTACATGACATGTCAAGATAGCTATCGCTAGCTATACAGTGTTGTATGAAATAGTTAAATGTTGAGGAAATAACCTATCTGACAACTTGAAAGTAGCTAGCTAGCCGCTACGATAGGATACAAAGCAGAACTGTGCAACGCGTGAGCCGTTATTTCTTATCAGCTCAAAAAGCATGTGGTTTATAATAAAGATAAACCGTCAGATAACAAACATTACATGAAAATGCATTAAATTGGCATCCCTAGGTGTGACTGACCAGTTCTCCAGGATATACATTTATTCATTGGTCACTTTTTCATGGTAATGTTATTAACTGCCTATTTAGGGTTTATGGGGCATGGTTTGTTTTGATGCACACCCTCCGCACAGATTATATATTGAATTCATCTTAAGGTACAGCCTCCCAGTACTGACTTTCTCCCACTGTATGTTACTTTATAAATACAATAGTTTAATGCACATGGGTGTTTCAGAGTAAGTATTGGGGATCTTCCATTTTTAGACATATGGGCCCTGGGCCCTTGTGTAGATGTTTCTCTGTCAAGTGGGCTGAGCCTTCCATAATTCCTCTCATTAGCAACTCCTCCCAGGTGTGGTCCTTTGTCCAAACTCACCAGACTGAGACTGCATTCTGTTACTGTCACTGGAAACATCAGGGAATGTTGTATGAAAAGGCAAGTTTGCGCTGTAGTTTCTCTCAGGGTGACTGCAAGAAGGTCATGCAGGCCATCTCCCTGCCCCAATGCTCAAACTGTGTCCACAAATATGAGTTTTTACAAAATCTGTGAATACATTTTGGATATTTTTTTTACTGCAGTTCAAAAAAGCTGTCATTTGAAAATGTTTTTCACTTGAAATTTGCAGTCCATTTATTAAAATTCTGAAGGATTTGTTCAGTATTTTTGCTAAATCTTTCAACATCACATAAAATTGGTCAGAACACATCAACAATAATTGTAGGAGTCTTTTTTATATATAAATTGCACATTTCAGGAGCTCAAATGTATTAAAAGCCCCATGTTATAATTACAACCCACCAGGGTTCTGAAGTCTTTTGAGCATCATTTTATGTATTATTTAGGCATATGAATTTGAAGTTAAGTTAGAATTATTGCAATATTTACAACTGAACATTAAACACTAAACTGACATATATGTAATAATTAATTATTAAAACATATCCACAAAAAATGTTTTCTGTTGAATATACTGACAATCAGAGATAATATCAGCATACTACAGAGACACACTTGATTATTGATAAGTGCTATAGTATGTTAGCTGACAGCTCATTTAGCTGATATATCCCACAAATTGTCATCACCTGACTCATAAGTGTCACGTGCTCACAGCTTCCTCCTCCTCAGGTCAGCAGGCTTGGTGCTGTAGGAGATCAGCTAGTGCAGTTGCAGTTCAGGCTGGTAGAAAAGGGGAATGGTCAGATGAAATGCTTAATGAAAAGGCCTTTAAAATGGGTTCCATGGAAAAAAAGCAAAAATGAAATCAGCTGATATGAACCTAAAGCATTTACTAAACTGTGCCTGTGTCCATGTTTTTTTTTGCACGAATCCCACCAGAGATGACTTAATGTGCATTTCTTCTTTCGTTCTCAGCCCAAGTTACGGTCTCGGATGACGAATATCTGGAAATTCCAGCTGTGTCCCGGCAGAAAGCAGGAACGTATGAGTGCACTGCATCCAACGAGGTCTCCACAGATGTACAAACCACAGAACTGATCATCAACTGTAAGCTGGCCATCCTGTATTCATTCCAGTGTTACAGTGGCTCTTTTAATGAAATTTTTTTTCATCTTGCAGTGTAAATCTGTGCTGTGACTGATGATGTTGATTAATGGCTAATGACATTAAGGAATTTCATTTGAAAGGAATCACATTCATTGTGATTAAGATGCCTGTATTTAATTGTCGCCATAATGTTCTGTTAAGAGTGAATGACCAAATGACCAAAAAAAAAAAAGAAAGAAACACTGGTACTCTCAACTATCAGTTAATTTGTTGTACATGGATTTATTTGTGTATTCTCTTTGACACTAAGTGTACATACTCATTTTTAGCTTTAGGGAGGTTTTGAGCTCAGTATTGTGTTTCCTGTCCTGGTGGTATCTTTATGTAGACCCCCCAAGCGTATCAGAAGGAAAGGACTTGGGAGTGGCCCTGGGTCAGCGCGCAGTACTCCTGTGTGAGGCGGAGTCCGAGCCCACAGCAGAGTTTGAGTGGTACAGAGAGGACAAAAGGTAACAGCTGCTAGAACATACAATACTTCCACCTCAAGGCTTTAGATTCATGTTGTTATGCAAATCAAGAAACAAAATATGATTATGTCTTAATCCACTTTAGGAAAAAAAATACACAAGAATAGAAACACTAAATAAAAAAGGACTTGTGTTTTAAGATTGCAATTACAAATGGTCCAGTCCTGTTTCATATTGATGTCAATGCAAATTACAAAGATGTTTCTGCTATAAAAGATATTTTGTATTGTGACAGCATGCATCAAATGTATGTGCGAGCAGAAAGGAACAGAGGTCACAAGTCAAATCTCACTTAGAGGAAAAGATGGAGATTTAACAGAATAGCTGATGAAGCTTTAAATCTCAAGAATTACTACAAAACTGAATCTACACCTCTGTGACCCAAGCTAAAAACTGTTTGTCATGACCTTGGTAAAGCTGATGTTTATGGCACTTCTGCCATTTGGAAGCTGCTTGTAACCAACACCAAAATACAAACCACATAGCGACTGGTGTAATGAGCATAACACATGTCATCTGGATGAGTTTATGATTGAATAAAGCCCAAGGAAGCTTCCAACCCTCACTGCCTGATTCCAAATGTTAAACATGGTAGTTTGGTCTGTTATGATATGTGCAGCCAGCTTGTGGGATTCATTTGGTCTGATTATGAATCTAAATGAGAGATATGACTGAGGAATAGAAAGCCATTTTACATAACTCATGTGTACTCTTAATTAATAAATAGTCTTTTATGGTGAATTCCTGCACAATAACACCCCACTGATAAATGGTTTTAAGAGCCGCTTCATGAACATGAACATGAAGATTAAGTCAAACACCTTCCATGGCCTTGTTAATCACCAGCTATATAGATCACTGAACGTGTATGGAACATTATGAAATGTAGAGTGACGAATGGTCAAAGATTGTACTAGAAAAGTTCAATACTTGTGAAAGGCATTCTAAGAAGGGTTTAAACTGTCTGTTTCATTTTCAAATGACTGACACCAACATCATCGGGTGGACATCATCACGTGGACTTATGCCCCATCATATCTAAACTGTGTCCCACATATATAAACTGATGGGAGTTGGTGATAGTCCATTTCATTGCAATAGATAGAGTGTTGATAATGAATGATTATGTCACAGGATCTCCAATGAGATGGAAGGCATTGAGATTGAGAACACAGGACAGCGCTCAAAGCTGACCCTCTTCAACATCTCAGAGGAAGGATATGGAAACTATACTTGTGTTGCAATCAATAAACTTGGGAGTGCAAATACGAGCATTATGGTGTATGGTGAGTTTGATTCATACTTTATCACTATTTAACATCTCTTTTTTGGTTTGATGGGGTACAATACATAAATTATTGTTTCATGCACAAACAATTAAATTATCATTTCAGTGTTCTGAAAAGGTTTGGACATGTTTACAAGTCTATCTAAAACAAAACACAGGTGATATACAAAGGATCAAGGTATGTCCTCCAGCTTTGCGGTTTGCTCTGTAGCTTTGCAAAATGCTTTAAGAAGGACTTTGGTTACATGCCAGCAGCAGTGTTCTTCTGCCATAACTAACCATTCGATTGTGAATCCATTTGATGTGGGCCTGCCAAAATGTGTCCTCAAATTGTTTACCAGTATTTTTGTTTTTCAGTGTTTTTAATTCAAATTATGCCAGATCCACCTCCAAAGTTGGATGAAAAAAGACACTCCGATCAAACAAGTCTCATTGTCTAATATAATTTGAAGCAAGTGTACTTTTTGACAAAAAAAAAAAAAAAAATACGGTTTACATTGTGACACTGTTTGACCTCCTTTTTAATATTTCTCAAACACAATTTGGAAAGTATATAAATCAAGAAAATTAATGAAAAAGTAACACTTTTAACTTTTGAGTTAAAGTCAATGATACACATTTCTCAGGGGTTCATTTTCAAATTATACTTTTATTCCATAAGAATAAAATACTATAACTTAAAAAATGGTTGTACTTCTAAAATGATTCTTTTCAAAGAATCACCCCAGGCACCCTTGAAGGAAACAATTCAAATCCAGCAATATAATGTTCATCACTAAACATTAAGAAATTTAAGCAGTTGAACTAACCAACTCATGAATACATGACACATTTGATACATTTTATATTCATGTTCATATTCAATCATCCACCTCCCCCTTAAAAAATGGTCAAATTTGTAAAAAGATTGGATTTTTATGGTGCTCATTGCATCAATGGCATTTCTACACTTAATTAACGATAGGACCACACACAAACCCACACACACTTCACAAACACATCACATTACTTTAAATGAAGTGCCTTGATATATAAACATTCTCCCACTATTTGTACCAAGCTAGATTTAATGTAAATTGTTTCCTATGTAGCGTAATATACATCATTTTTAACTCAACCTTTGTGACTCTGAGAATTCGTAAATGACAAACCGCAGAGCATGAGAACTGAACTGAGATCTTGTTCTCCCATGCAGTGGGAGCCAGTTAGCCCTTGTTATTCTTTTATTTCATTGTGATTTTTTTCTTTTTATCCTGCTGGTATAGAAGTAATTGAGCCAACTAGCTCAACACTGTTACAAGGTTAGTACTGTGCATGTATATGTTCTCCATCACTCTACTCATCTCTGTGACATGCATGTATAGAGCATTGCCATTTTTACAGAGACCATTACCTTCTCAGCGACAAACTGTATAAATGAGCAGAAACATTTCAGAAAAGGAACTCGTTATTTCCATTTCTGGAAAGAGGATGAAACAGATAATCCTCAGATTATGTCCCACAAATGCCCAGGCCTCAGTGTGGAGTGGCTCTTAAATGGAAGGTTCTGGGTTCAAACCTCACGGGGAGGGGGGTACAATTAACCACGGTAATTGCTTCAGCAAACATTCTGCTGAGCATAAGTGGATAATATGGATAATGTGTTGACAAAGTCACCCTAGATTTGTGTGTGCCCTTTGCAAATAAATAGCCTAAATACATATGACAATTAGATTGTCAGATGATAATGATGACTGGGACACTGAATTAAAACATAATCAGCTTAAAATGCCAATTACTATATTGACTGTTGCAAATGGGTTTAATTTTGGATTCATGAATCATAACAAACATGAAAATATGAATGTGTTAGTGTACCCAAATTGAAGAAGTACCATCATCTCTAATTGAAATGGTGGATCTTTGGAGAAATGGTTAATGCAAGTAGATGTTACTATCACTAACCTTTGTTTTTGCCTTCATTTCCCCCTTTATTTAATTATCATGGAACATGACCTGGATTCATTTTTCTTTCATGTGTGTTTGTAATCTGCATGTAAGTAATCATTTTAATGCCCTACTCATGCTTACATATATTGCATGCTGTGTTAATGTCTGTATTTGCTCTGCATATTTAGGTGGAATGTAGAATAGTTGTTTTCAAGTGTATATTTTTTGTACTATTTCCATTGAAGATGCACTGAACACATACTTTAATCATATAAAACAGAAATCAGAGATGGTTTTCCTTGTATTAAAAAAACCTTCAAATTAAAATTTCTTCTTTTTTCTCCATTAGTACAACTCATGCATGCATTGACTATCAGCATATAAAATGTTAATTATAAGGAAGATTTGAAATTAAGTAAAGCAAGATATAATAAAAATGTATTCTCTTCAGGGTAATTACTTTAGATTTAATTCTGAGAAACTGCTAATATTTCAATTATCCTTTCTTCAGGGTTGAGCATATTTTTTTCCTTTTAACAATCTAGTAGCTCTGTTGAGTTTGGAATAATCCACTGATTTGCTACTGTACTTGCATCATCAAAGTAAAAACTACACATGGCCATATGAATATTGAGTGCTTATTTTGATGGGATCTAAACATACCTGATTAGTCAATAAATAATTGCATAAATATATAAAAAAACATCTGTATGGGACACAGTCAAGTTAACTTAGTGTATTTAAAGACAAACACAATTAATTTACATCAAAAGCATATGTCCGTAAAGAGAGTAAGGCTGGGATTCAGTGAACACATTCAGTGAGACCTTCACTTTGGTTCACAATTAAAAGCAAATTTTCTTTTTTTATGTTCACAAACACAGTTCGGTGAGCTTAACAATCAGGGAGATTGATTCACCAAACTGTTTTTGTGGAGAAAAGGCACAACATTCTTATTCAACCCTAAGTAAAACTTTAGAAAATGTTAATTGAATCAAAGTTAATTTGATACTTCCATGTTCTTTGCATCATAACTAGATTAATAGAACTAGAACTTCATTAGAAGTTTGGCTATCAGTCTGGGTTCAGTCAATTTTCCTCCCCTTAACTTTGAGTCATAATGGAATGCCAGCATTATTATTTTTATTTAAAAAAAATCAGTAGTTACCTCTAAATGTTTGTGGGAGAAAGAATTGAAACATTTTCATTTGCAAGTCAGATTTAAGAAAGCATGTTGGCTCCATTTGCATTTGTTTAGTATTTGCATAATTTTCCATAGACTCATTCTCTGAGTGAGAACAGCGCTATGTAAACCTGAGTTGCGATCACTGGTGTAGTCATGGGTGTACATAGGTATACAAAGTATACCCACCTAAACCTCTAGGGATGTACAGCATACCCAACTATTATCTTAATGACCATTAATTCATACAGGCCTCGAAGCTACTGTATGTCCATGCCCTCCAAAAGTATGATCTCTTCATCAATTACCACTATTCCGCCGTTTGAGATACTGTGGAAGTATTAACCATGACAAAACCCAATTAAAACAATCAAAAAGTCCCATAAAATACAGCTTAATTGGAAGTATTTGACCATGGCTATTATTATTAATTTTTCTTGTTAAAATAGTGACATTTTAAGGTTACTTTGAAAGCCTTGTCATTGTGACATTTACCTACAATTTTAATTTCTTTTTTCATCATGAATAACCAAAAAAGATTTAAAAACGGCATTTTTTTTTAAATGCACATATGCTTTGAAGGTAATGGTAAATGTCCATCTGTGACTCAGATGATGGAATTTAAATCGCAATTGTCACAATAAGCAAATGTGTACCCCCGTCACAATACAAAGCTGTATTTGAAATGTAAGTAACTTGTGCAGAAAGGGCTTGGCTTTTTGTGCATTGGTTTTGTGTTAGGGACGTTACATGTTTTGTCTTCACATTTATGTTTATTAAGAGTAAGTGAAACATTAATTTAATTTTATAAATTAGCACAGTGTGCTAAGAAATGATTTGTTAGAGTTTCTATGAAACCTTACAGAACATGTGTATGGACAATGTATCATACTCTATTTTATTGCACCACTGCACTAGATCCCAGTGTTAATATGTTAATCTACCTGACACACCTTACCTCTATTTCATACATACTTCAGGATGCACCTTTTAAAATGCATGTCAAAAGAATAATAAGAATAGACACAGATTCCATCAATAGACCCAGGCAGCTGATATGTTCTCCTTGAGTGAGACTGTACAACATTGGCCACAGCACAAGCAGACTGTCAACGTGTTTCACTATATTTGTGCACTTAATGCCTAGCCATACTGTACCACTGTACATCTCCATTCGAATTACAGCACCGCAGCTGGTAAGCATCTGTTCACAGCTGATTACCTTCTATGCAGTACTCGGCAAACAGGACTGACCTCTGATATGGCAGGCCAGGGTTTCGTCCTACAGAAAGATGATGATGATGTTAAATGGTTCAACAAGGCACATTAGAGAGAGAAACAGGAAACAGCTGCTTTTAGTGTCCAATGTCACCATTAAAGAGCCAGTGCTGAAGCATTCCTCAGAGCAGCAAACACTATTAGCATATGAAACAAACTGCCTCCCTCTTAAATTGTATGTGGCAGAAAACTTAGGAACATTCTGTTCTCAGTGTATTGTAGGATTCAGTTTGCTGTTTTTTTAGCCTATGCCGTATTCATTCATTCATTTATTCATGCATTTATTTATTTATTTATTTATGTCCTTTACTGCAGTCTCTCTTTTAGAAAAGACAACATTTCTCATAGAAAAGGCATCTACAGTTTATGCAATCCTGGAAGGTTTGTTTTTATTAGAATATAATATCTAATACTCCAACTAATTAAAAAAAATGGGGAAGGGGGGAAGCACTAACCAATAGAAATTAACAATATTCATCTGGGCAGACATTTTAACAATGAAGGCAGCTGTATGAATAAAACATACTGAAAAGTAAAGAATGAAATAGCTTGGGACTGAACAATGTGATTTTTGAAAATCCTTGACAGTTATGATAAGATGCATAATACAATCTACAAAAAATCGGTCATTAACTGTGATACAGTAATTGAAAAGAACACAGAATGTGTATGTTTTCCTTTTTTTATCACTCTGGCAAGGATTTTCATCAGTATTTGTCCCTAAGGTATGTGTCACCTTTATTCATAAGAATAATTTGGCACATACATTTTTAAATTCTCAAAACTGTGTTTGTGAAGAAACAGAATAGCCTTGTGAGGGAAAAAATGGCTTTTACATTTGTCAAAGACAGATGATAAGAGAGCCCAGACTTTCTTCCTTATTTCTGAGGAGAGAATCACTGTGGTATGAAGCTCTGTAGTAGATGCATGGCCTCTTTAAACAAGGGCTAGTAGGAGACAAAGCCACACTAATAATACCAATAAAAATGTTTTCTGTCCCTTACAGGACCTGGAGCAGTCCAGGATGGGAATAGTGGTGCCATGGGAACGCACACCTCCACCTGTCTACTCTTTGTGATCTGTGTTCAGCTCCTGCTCAGGTTTTGATATGAAATTGTGTTTTGGGGGCAGCTGAATTTCTGTTTCTTTTTTTCCTTTGTTTCCCTCTTCTGCTCTTTGTATCTCTATCTCTCTCTCTCAACTCTCCTGGCACCACAGACTGTTGCACATTATGTGCATGGGGGCTACCATTTAATTTTATTTCCACATTTAAAAATATGTAAATTCATTCTCCCTGTTTTTGGTAATGAAAGTGGGTCAAGAGGTTGGGTTTGAGGAAGTGAAATTTGATGTTACATTTTAGACTGAAGATGACCACTTTGTTGCAGTTCTGCCCATTTTTGTGTGGTCTCAAAGAAGTGGACATATTTGCTGTCCAATCATATTTACTGGGTAATTTTGGAAAAAAATAGTTATACAACTTTAATTATGAGATGTATTCAGCCTTCCCTTTTTGTGACTGGTCCTTTGCTTTGACTAATGCACGCAATGCATACTTTAATGTGTCTCATACAGCTTTCTTTTGATGAAAATTTCACCTGGAAAAAAATAATGTTATGACACCAACAACAAAAAATAAAATGATCCTTACTTTACCCATTTTTTAAATTCAAGGCTGAATCTCAATCTGGTAAGATTGAATCTAGGTTTATTTTTTGTTCAATTATAATTTGGTATCTGAAAAGTATTATAGTTTGGAAGAAGGTTCTTTTTTTCCACAAAAATGTAAATGTCTATATTTTTAAAGTGATATGCTGCAATTCCTTTGTAGTATTATTCATTTCAAAAAGTTATTGATATTAATTAGTTACTATAGACATTTTGGTAAATTCAATAATCCTTCAATTGTAAAAAGTTATTTTTTGATTCATTATTTTAAAGAAATTATGTGTGGAAACAGCTTATGTTCAACTGAATTCTCTGTACGAAGGAAGAATACTGTGGGATTTGAGACTGTAGATGAAATGTGTCAAAGGGTTTGGCTCAACTATATCCAGTAACGCAACAGAGCATTTTAAACCAATAATTGTGGGTTTATAGAAGCAGTACAAGAAGCACTCTGAGTGGAGTCATTTTGGAATGTTCTGCTCAAAAAGATGATTTAAACTTTAAATTCAAAAGATTTTCCCCTGTAATTTTAAATAACCACAAGTGTTTGCAAGGTTAAGAGTAAGTATTTTATTTATGCCAGTTGAGTTGACACACTGAAATTTCACAGTATATTGCTCTGAAGTTTGCTGTCAGCAACTGTGCTGTAGTTATGGTTGTACCCATTTTTGGTGCTATTACTGTCAAGTATAGTTGTAGTCAAATTAGAAAATCTGGGAGTAGACAAAAACTTTGTTATGTGACCCTGCACTGAGATGGAATGACACGGCCTGTGTGAAAAATCACAAATTACAAGAATTTGTGTAGATCTGAGAGAGATCAACCTCAAATTGTATTTATAGAGGGAAATATGTTTGGAAAAGGGATTCTTGAGGTAAGCAGCAAAATAAAATTATGCTAGCTGAAATCACTGACAGGAGTATTTCTTTTTTTTTTTTTAATTACAGACTCACAGTTTCTGGTAAACTATTCTGAATTAAATTATTAACTGTCCAGCTACTTTAAACCAGGTTGAGATTTCTGTCAGTGCCAGTTGCCTGCTAGCTTGTCTGCTTGCTACAATATACACTGATTTCTAGCTGACATTGTTTAAATGTAAAACAAAAAAAAATATATAATTTTCATTTGCCTCATGTAGAATGTTTTTGCTTTCCTTTGGAACTTTTGAGGGATCCTTAATGCAACAGGTGAATGGTACTGCTTCGCTGAGTGCACAGGGGTGCTAGAGTCACTGCATACTAACTAAGTGTAAAAGAGGACAACATTATGGAGATATGTGCTTTGATTTATGTCACTTCAGTACCGGAGAATAATTGGGACACAAGAGTGATACATGGAGCTGAGTGTAGGATCCTACATACATACTCTGACTGCAGTCTTTGCAATGGGTGGCAGTAGATTTAACTTCAAATTAAAATGTTAAAAAAGGTGAATTAGTTTCCATCTTGTCTGAAATAGTCACTAGTCAGCCAAGTATTATTTTACTTTGTCTGTACATTGGTCCAAAACTAGCTGCACAATGGCCATGGTCAACATTTGTCAACTTTCTTAGGACAGCTCTGTTTTCCAATATCAGACCACCTAGTTTACATAATCATGATAATGCAGCTCAGTCATAAGATTTTCCCCAAAAGAGGACAGTGATTCTTGAAACCTATTACCATTTATATTTTCAGTAATTAATATTTATCAGCCCTAATGAAGGAAATAGTCCGTCTGCCTGATCAAGTCCCTGACTGACAAAAAAAAAAAAAAAAAATAGAAACAGGACCACTCAGCAATTTAATAAGGTGCAAGTAAAAAATGTCATTGGGTGGGCGTACATACTGAAAGTGTTTGTTGTTCCCAAAGTCTAATGTAAAAGCTTTCATCGGGCATAAAATGAGAAGATAATATCCATGTGCATAACTCCATGAATTAACAAGTGCTGGCGACTCAGGGCTTTTCCAAAACGGTAGGTCCTCCACTCCCACACTGCAGAACTCATTGCGTCCTCCTCTTTATGAGCCCAAAGAAACAATGCCAGTTAAACATATAGTTTTTTATGATTAGTTTTTTCAGGATTCTGTGGTTGTAATAAACAATGTATTTCAACTGAACGTGCATAAAATGAATAAATACATGACAGCATAAAAAAGAAAAAAAATATATGGTTCTCAGAGTATGAATTTCATTGGCAATAAAACTTTTGTTTTGATCAATGACAAAGCCACATTCACATTCTTTATTACAGTCAAACAAGATGTGTCCCTGTTATACACAATCATGTAGAATATTCAGATTAATCCATACCCCAATTATCTATGATGTCCTTACTCATACTTTGGTGCATATGGTAAATTCTTAAGGAGGAAATCAGTAAGATTACACAAGACACACTGTGTTTGCAACACACAATTGGCTGAATTTCTCCAGCGATTTTCTTGTTTATGATCTGTAGACATCTTGGACCAAGTCGACAGGAATATCTTCTCATATCACAATGTTTGTACCAGAGTGATTAACTCCACCTTTTGGCCACATTTCATTCGACAGACTGGGATCCACAACAGTGAATAGGTTTCCGTTTAACTGACTAATTTATACTGTTTTTCATTGTATTGTTTTGTGGCAGATAATGAATATACTGTACAGTACATTCCCATGTATGTCAAACAGTGTAATAAAACAATGTTCATTATAGCACAGTGTATGTGTTGTTCAACCCTTCTGTGTTACTGGGTCTTTAACTTTGAATAAAAAAACACTTAAAGGAGAAGTATTTTTTCCATTTTTTAAAGTAATTTGTATTCCTTTTGTGAATTTCAGTGATCACTCACTTTTTTTTCAAAAAAAAAAAAAAAACTAACAAGAAGTACTCCTCCTTTAACCTGTTTATTCAAAGATGAAATCTGAGCTTTTGGAAGCTTTATAAAATAAATGGCCCAGAATTCTGAAGTGGAGTTTTAACCACTTATGGATATGTTGAGTTTTGGGTATGAATATACTCTATAAAATATATATTTAAAACAAAACAATTCATAATACAGAATTATTCAGTATATAAGAATCATTCCCCAGTATATTTGTCTTGTCATGGTTTAATATGTTTGTGTTGACAGTATTGTATTGCCATGACACAGTGCCACTTATGGTATGTATACTGTATAAAATCAAACTATACCATAATTTAACATTAATAAGCCATACAGAGCACAGGGAGCCTAATAAACAGGTATGATGCAAAATGATATTGAGGGAAATCTTTGTTTTCACTATTATCAAAATGGAGAATTTTGTTTTCTGTAAAAAAAAATGTTCAAATGAGTTAAATGCAAACCATATAAATATTGACTCCATAGTATTTGAATCTTAAAGTGTTTGAATTGTCATTATCATAACTTATCCGGGGGTTGTGGGTGAATTTCGGAGGGTATTACACATTTGTACATACAATAAAAGGTTTCTGGCTACTTTCTAATTAAATGCTTTAAAAAAAACATCATCTTCATCTGATGAACTGCAGTGCTCAGGGTAGACTCAATGAAGGTCACTACACCATGCTATAACAATACAAGTACAAAAATAAAATAAATCAGTAAAAGCTGTTAGCAAGCTCATTAAAATACATTTTCATTCCCATAACAACCATTGATAATCAGACTCATACCGCAGCTACTGAACAGTGTTGCTTGTAATGTGTCAGCTGACTGCCATAAGTAGGCGGAGCACAGCAGAAACTGGTGACCTACCAGTGCACTGTGATTTCAAGTGTCAAGGGGATTCCTCCCATCGCTGCATTTTTATCACCTACAGCTCCAATGAACTTTCCTACTCAACTATTGGACCTTGTGCACCTGCCACCTTGGTCTGGATCTGTGGGGCAACCCTTTTTTCTTTGCTATGCATGGAAACACTTTCATAGCATTTTCTCCATCGCAGATTGTTCAAAAATTAGGGACAAATATGTTCTCCTCAACTTCCTGTAATGTAAAGGATTAATGGTTACAATGTATTTTCTTCATGCAGATTGTGTTAATATTTAAGACTGACAAAAAATTAAAATGTTGTATCTAAATTGTATGGTTTGGAAATGTTTGTTTCACATGATTGCAATATATTGTCATATTTTAAAAAAAAACTTTAAAATCTTTTTTATAATGCAAACATTTTACAATACACACAGGGAATGATAATTTGAAATCTCAACATGAGAAGCAAAACTGCTCATGCATTAAGTCATCAATCCAGGTAAGTATCCTGAGGAAGAGCTTCATCAGGAAAGTATAACAGTGGTCGCAACCTGAGGGTCACCGACAGATATAGGTGAACACTTAACAGGGTAGTTGCAAAAATCCCCAAATAACTGCCTCAAAACTGACCACAGAACTCAATCTACTCCTTTGTGACCCAGTCCTAACAGAAGGTGTATGTCAGGAGCCTCACAAAGCAGATAATAATGACAGGGCTGCCACTCAGAAAACACTCACAGCCAAGGCCAATGTGCAGTGGTGAAGAGCCTGACATAATGAGCACAAAGCTCTTCTGAGTAGTGGGAGAACTCGTTGTGGTTTAATGAGTCATCTTTCACTCTTTTTTCCTTTTCTTTTTAAGAAAAAGCCAAAGGAAACCTTAAGCCTGTATTGCTTGTTCCCAAATGTTAAATGGATCTGTTATGGTGTAGACACCCGCCCCATGTGAGTCCTTGGGGATAATTGTTACTCTGGACAGTAGAACTACAGTCAAGAAGTACAAAGCCATTGTAGATGCACTCTGTACACACAGCTGAGCAGGTTCAGCGTGGGGTCATGAAGCACAGAATTATACAAAACACCATTTCTCAGAGTACCAGAGGCTTTCCCTCTTGAAGGAATATCCCACAAGAAACAATCTGAAACTTATTAAGCATCATTACCTTAGCTGAAGGATAACTGAAAACTGAGTAGCAAGCAAATATTTTTATATATTTCTGAAGTTGATACCTTGCACACATTGAGGTATTTTTCATACCTGTTTCTCATTGCACAATGGATTGATGTTGAGGATGAAATGAAATAATGCTGATCCACACATTCTCTGATATTGGAATCGCTGGTGCCATAGTGGCAAATCATCAGAACATCTTTTTTGTGTTACCTGGAATTTGCCTCCTCTGATCCAAGGCGATACAATTTAAAAGGTGGGTAAACTGTGAGTAGCTGGAATCAAGGCTGATTATTCAGAGAAATATGTCAAAGTATCTCCCTGCAAATTGAATGTGTCCTGAAATGGGCTGTAATTGTGGAGCAGTATAATGGCTCACTGACAATACTGAAATTGATAGCAGGGACCGTGGCATCTCTGCCGATCGTGCCTATTAAAGCTCTTGTACTGGTCCTTGTACTCTACTGGATTTCTTTCTGCAACAAATTGTCACTGATGTTGAAATTGCCTCCCTCCCTCTCTCCCCCTCTCTCTCCCTCATGCACATATGGAAATGGGCTCATTTTGAAAAAAAAAAATTACAGGATTAAAGGAGTGAGGGATTAGGATGAAAGAAAAATATTCCATTTATGATGATTATAACAGGCGATTACAGGCCAGATTGTATTAACATGTAAATGAATCACCATCGCACTCTTACAGTGCATTCTTAAGATGCTGAGGAGGCCAGCCATCCTCTGAGATATCTGTTTCCCATTGCTTTCTTGTCCTGGAGGTAATCTGATGGCCCAGAGCTGTAAAAGCACCACTATAAATAGCTAGGCACTGGAATCCGTTGCTGGGTGGCAAAACCAGCAAAACACTACCCCATGGTACTTGAATCTTGATTTCATCAATGTTTATTGTGGCCACAAGGGAGGGAGAGATGTAGTGGTAGGATATGTCCTGCTGTGCGATGCACAAGTGACAATAATGTTTTCAGATTCTCTCAATTGTTCATTTGCATTTATTGAAACTGTCCCAGTTCCCAAAACTATAAGCACAAAGCTGTCAACCATTTCTGCAAAACTCAACATTTTCTTTGTGATAAATGAAAAACACGATTATGAAAATCTCCAGGTGATATGATTACTCCAGTGTCTTATTACTTTTTGGGGTCATACTGTACAGTATACATGCGATAGCCTTCTGTTATACATTCACAGAGCATACAGTCCTGCTGAAATGCAATATAAAAAGTACAGATTGAGTCAGATGTTTTGGAAATTTGGAATAATAATCAATGAAAACAAACATTCAGGGTCCATTTCTATTCCTCAATTCTCAGGAAAGATATTTTCATAAGCATCACAGACAATGTGGAATCTGACCATGACTGACAGTACCAAAAATGTAAGGAGATGCAAAATGTTGTAGGAAGCCAGCGTTGCATAGTAATGGAGGACCCCCTTTGTTTGCTAATGGCTTCAGAACATCTCATTTCATCTGATTTTGTATGACACATTTGCCTTCCTTGCTCTTTCTCTGACTTCTTCATCATAGCTGTCCTGCTCCTTCTTCTCCTCATACTTGCTTGTTCTATTCCTGTGAGTTTGTTTAACTGACAAGTGAAATTTAGCATTTTGAATGGTAGTGCAAATGTTTTAGTTGAATCCAAGGGATTTTATGAAGAATGTGCCTAAGGAGGAGCTGTTTTGAAAAATGGTTCTCTGACACTGACATTTTTCTGAAAACGTTGTTGCAGTATCCAAACAATTGAGAAAAACGGCAATATCGATTGCCCACAGCGAAAAACTACAATTTATTTACTTATACATTAATTTGATTCAGGCAGAGTATGCTGATCTTTTTGGTGTTTGTTTTTATAAAAATGAATATGTTTGTCTGATATTGAAGAGGTTATTTGGTATGCGAGCCTGAATTTTTCTTGGTTAGTCTGTAACGGTGTCCATGGCCCCTGTTTTTTATGAGTCCTTTATTACTCTTCCAGAAGACACATGGTGATGTATTGACTTGAATACAGGATTTTCTCCAAGCACTCGTGAAATTGTCAGGCCTGTGATCTTTTAGCATGCATCAGAGGGGATACAAATCCACTCATCACGCTCTTTAGCTCCTGACAGGGTCCCGCTCGCGGCACTCTGTGGCGTCTTATCTGTCACGCTGCCCGCCCGGCGCCATCGATTTCTGCAACCCGTGAAGCCACAGTGCTGACCTCCCGGCCTCCACAACCGTCTGTTCGCTTAGCACCACAATGACTGGGCGCGGCACAGTGCCGGAGAGCTCCCTTTCCCCTTTTACTGGGCGAACCATTCCAACCTCTACCCATTTCGCCCATCAAAATGAAAAATTCTGTTTTAATAAGGTGGAGATGTCATTCTCTAGTGTTCTCTCACTTAAATTGATTGGATTTTTTTACTTTGTTTTGTCAGTGGAGATGTACTTTATTATTTAATTGCACTGTGCTGAAGATTGTGCTGTCCAAATTCTATCCCCCTCCTTAGACACTGCAGTAATCATGGTGAAATCTGCCAAACTACAGTACCCAGTACTTACAAAGAGCAGGAGCCAGTCTCTACCTCTTAGCATACCCTAGTGAGCCCTGATTTAACATTTCATCAGGTCAATATCCAACCAGGGAAAGCTGTGCATTACCTTAATTCTTACTTTGCTAATATCATTATCAAGGGTCATGTACATTTTACATAATATCTAGTTTAGATCTTACATAAGACCTAATTACACAGATTGATATTAACCAAAGCATGGAAAAATAGTCAGCACTATATAACAGTCGTCCAATGAGTATTAAAATGTATAACTAACAAACCCAGTTCCGTAACCATGGCACAGATTATATTAAATGCTATACATTCATGGCATATTTATGCATAATGAAAGTTTACAGGTATGTGTCATCGATGCTATATTGTTACTTTAACTTAATGGTGCTTCCTATATTACAGTGATGACTGTACTCCCAACATCCAATCAGTATACCGCTGTGAGGTCGCTGATTACAGACGAAGCCCTGTGTTGTTAAATTACAGCTTGTCATCAGTATAATTGCCTTGCAGTTCTTTGGGTTGGTGGTAATATGCACTGCAGCTCAGGGAAATAGTCCAAAAGGGATGAACAGTCGCCTTCATGCTGTTCTTTATAATGTTCCAACAGATTTATTATTAATGGAAACATCTGCTTCATGCCATGCAAAAAAGGGGAAAAAAGTGGTAAACAGAGAACAAGTGAAGAAAAATTTTGGTGCACCAGAAACTGCATTGTGTACCATCTACCATGAGTGAAAACTTACCTCTAAAAGCAGTAACTTTGTTACAACTTTTCCTCTGTCTGTAGAATACAGAGTACTTTTGGTGACAAATTCATGTGTTTCTGGAATCGTTGTCCTCATTTGCAGAAGAAAACATCACATTTAAGAGCAACAGCAGTATGACAGAGCCAGGTCTCATGATCATTTGCTAGATTCAATACATTAAAATATGATATTTTTTAGTTGGTTATATTTTGTTGGAGACAGCTGAACATGTCCTCTGGTGCTCCTCTTCTTCATTCTAAAATAGAGAAGCATCTGCCTTTATGGCCTTCACTGACATCACTTTTGTTTGAATTGCATAATATTATGCCCTTAAGGATGCCATGAGTGGGACCCATGCAGTTCAATCAAAGAAGGCATCACAATAAAACATTTCTTATACTACTTTGTACTTTACTAGAGGCACACACACACACACGTGTTGTTTGTAATGTGTTCTTTTCATTTTAAAACAGGATTTTTATTTCTCCAAAAGAGAATTAAGACTGTTTGGATTGAATCGCATATTCCCCCAACGAGGTAAAGTGTGTCTCATTGACTCCAAGTGTATGTGTATTTGATTGAATCCATCCCTTCATTTTTATCCTGCACCTGAAACCATTTTGGATGTGCATGCATCCCACTTGTTCTCTGTACCTGTTGGGTGCCCACTGTTAAGGGTAGTGGTTGCGCTAGCCATCAGGCAATACACATAAACGATCCCTGTCATAAAATATCTCCGGTATCCACACTGGAATAAATACCTCATTAACAGATTTATTTGTTTTGTGACCCTGCAGCAATCACTGAGCTCAATGCATGTATAGTCAGACCTTTCTGCCCAGTTAGTAATGAGGACAAACAAACAATGATGACAATAGCAACTCAAACAATTCTGGATATAAACTTCCTTGATGTAATGAGTCACACACTGATCAGACATAACATTGATTTGGATCCCTGAATTTATGATTTCTGTTTACTCCATACTGCTTACATTGTGATTCCTGAATAACTTACTGATGTTTTGCTAATCAGCTCAGGTTTTTAAGAGGAGCTCTGGCCAGGACCTGCATATCATAAATAATGTAGCTACATATTCAGTTTTCTATATTTATATATTCATCCGATGTATTCTTAACACATGTAGGGACTGGCTGGATTTCTTTTCTATAAAATATTTGCACTGAGTATAACTTGAAAAAAATGAGGGAGGTCAACTGGTTTTTGGTCAGCATGGGACAGGAGGCCAGGAATATGGATCAGAAATCACAGGCAATATTGACCCAGTCAGGAATTTAGAGCATTTTGTGAATCGCTTTACTGAGAGCTTTTTTATTTGCACAAATTTTAGTGAAGTGTCAACATGTATGCAGTTGTGATGTTTGAAAATGCTTTTTTTTTTTAGTGTATTACTTTGCATGTATTCACAAGACTCAGAGAATGGAGAAACAGTAGTCATGGTTCACAGCAAAACTAATAGCATAAGTAAGGGCAGGCATGAGGTTCTGAATTGTAAACACATTGATCTGGAGACTAAACCTGTGATGCACCCCATGGTGGGAATCTTATAAACAGTTATTACAAACCAGGCATGGGATGAAGGAATGATAGTATGTGACATAACCTTTGGTTCCAGAATTGGTGTGGGAGATGTGGATTTGGGTTTTTTGGGCACTGGGTCTCTCTCTCCTATAGAAAGAGGGTGGGTTTTTAACTTAGTGGGACCAGATGCATTGAGAAGGTATATGCAAAGTATAGTGAAGAGTATATAAACCTTGCAGCAGGAGAAAGTGCAATATGCAAGGCAAAATGAGGCAATGTCCTGGTTTATCAGATCTGAGAAAATCAGCTTCATTTAGAGTATTCTTTTACATTTCATAATTTCACATGTAATTGGAACAAATATATTCATCTTACTGCTGCAGATGTAAAAAAAAAATCCTACATAACAAACATAAGTGTGTAAAAGCAATAATGATGGATGTAGTAATGCTTCATAGAATGTTATTCTTTCCTAACAGGAATCCATGTCAGGTAGCTGTGGGAGCAGGGGGTAGCTGTGGAGGGGGAAGAGATGGACAACCAAACATCATTGAGGTTGAGAGGAGAGATGAGCCGACCCAGATGGGAAAACCATCTGGCAGGTGGATCACCCTTTTCTGGAGCTCCAGCAGTCCGGTTTCAGCATGTTGGATTGGGAATTAGGTTCAGATGAAGATGACAAGATTTTCTAAATTAATGAGTTTGTGAGCTGCACATTTTTCCCCCTTCAAACACATTATGTTCAGTTATGGAGAAACAAGTGAGATCAGCAGGGATTCAATGACTGGAAACCTGGATATTATACTTCAAACGCTGAAAATAAATACTGTTCCAAACATGATGATATTTTCATTACTTTTTTTTTTCTTTTTGGTGTCAAGATGTAAAAATAGTGAATTATTGAGTTTGTTTGAAGTATCAAACAAAATCTGTAAAAATTGTGTTTATGTGGTGTATTTCAAAATAATTCCAATAAATGTTATCGTTATTGTGCACGTTTTTGGACTTTTTGGTTAAATCAACTGTTCACTTTGCTTACCAGGCTATAGATGAACAGCTCCCTTGTCCAGACTCATTGGCATAGCCACATGCCATTCAGCACCACACTATAGTGCTGTAGTGTGTCCTCAGTAATGACCAGAAGACATTGCAGCTGTGCACTGCACACAGCATGCCACAAAGAATTCTCAATCTTCAGCCAGCTTATTATAATGTTTTATCACAACATCTAAAGTGCATATGCAACATCAAAATCTCTCTATTACAGCACAAAGTTTTTGTGAGTTTTAGATTGATTGAAAATTCACCCACACTCAATCTTTAATGGATGGCCATTGTCCCCAAACTTCCATCCATTCAGAGGAAATCCCTCTGAAATATCTGCTGGATCACATAGTTCAGGGGGTGGATCCCTCTGGAAGACTGCAGGAAGGACAGATTTTGGCATTATAAAGGAAACATGGGCTGACCCACAAACATTTGCAAATGTATATGCTACCTTATACATATTATTTCAAATCACTTAGATGTTGATGGAGTGAGTTCTTTCACATTCCCCTTACATACATCACAGTTTTCTCTGTTGGGACATGTAGTTGCACATGTGTGCTATCTATAGCAGCAGAGACACCAGGGAAGTCAAAATTCACCATGAACCCCATGTTTAGTCTGTGTTGTATAGAGTATTAGATAGATAAATGCACAGTAGATGTACCTACATTCGGTACTCTTTGTTTCCACTTTTACTTATTGTTTGAAATTGTTGTCACATACCCACAATATCAATTGAAGAGATAATGGCAGAATATCAGTTTTCTCTAAAATGCTGTTTTAATAAGAATGAACAAACTTAATTTTAATAAGCCTGTAGCTGTATCGATCAATGAACTACTTGTAGAAAAACCATATTTACAGGCATTGCAGTACATACATATGCTCACTTGCCTGATCAAGCTTTAGAGTATTGCATTTGTTCCCTCAAGTCCATTGCCTCTGTATAAGAACATTTAAATTATTTACAGAATTGCTAGCTGGCTTCTTTCCAAACATCTGCAAATTGACTCCAAATACTTCAACATATTTACAGATCCATGACATGATACAGTATTAACAGATTGCAGAACCAATTTACCTTGTTAACATTTAGAGATTTATCACGGAAAAGTTTATTTTCTACTGAATTATTATTATTACTATTATTATTATTATTTATTGCCATTTTGCCAATATGTTGTAATGTGTACAATATGAAAAATATCTCTGTAAATTTAATTTAAATGAACTGTTTCACTTTCCTTACTGTGATTTGGTATCCGTTACTTGATGAAATTTCTCTTTGATAATCTTGTCCTAGAGCCTACACAGATCTGACAACTTTCACTAATTTGTTATTGGACAACATACATGGCATTCATTGATTGCATAATGGAATATAAATATTTTGTGTGACCAAATATGTTATCATTTTCAATAAGCATTAATGCCACGTTCCCTTCCCCAAGGGAGGGAGACAGAGGTGGTGCACTACCAACTGACAGCTTTATCTGTCGCTGTACTCCAAGCTGCAGTTGTGTTACACGGAGCATCCTAGTTCCCCAAGATATAATTAATATTTTATATTTTGTCTGAGTAGAAAATCCCTGTTATAAACAGAAAGCTTAATTATTGCATGTGAATGCAATCAGTCTATGAATAGAAATGAAATCATTTTTTGTAATGTAATATTCTTACATTACAAGCCAGTAAGCCATCTTCCATAATACCTTTGCTTACTGTTGTATAACAGTTATTAAAATGTGCAATTAGTAGTAACATGAAAGAAAAGAAAGAAAGACCAGTTCATAACCACAATGGGGGCAGGTCAAAGGAAGAAAAAAAAAAACAATTCTTAGCTTCTGACACATACATTTAAGCAGGGGTCTATTTTTCTTCCGGAAAGCCAAAGGATTTTAATCATTCAATAGTCATTTAATTACATAATAATTTAATATGGTTCAGTTCCCTGGGTTTAAATTGTTCACTGATTTTAAAGTAAAAATTTAAACAGTTCCTGGGGCTCTCTACAGTCATGGCTGATGACCCTCTCATTGGTCAAATAAATATACCCCACACCTTTTATTACATGCTGAGTCTCCAACACAAAGTTAACTTTAATAGCTGGAAACAAGAAGGATTAAAAGAAAGTGCTGATTGGAGTTTTACGGTATTGTGGATCTATGGAAAGAGGTGGGTGCAGTTTCATACATGAGGAGATGCATGGCTGCTAGTCAAGTCAATATTGTTACACAATTCCCAGCATGCTTCTCTCGTGTAACAAAGCTATTCTCTCCCCAAACAATAATCTCCTATAATGACAGTGAAAATAAACTCTCACTCAGAAACCAACAGCAGGGGTCTAGCATTATAGTCTTACAGGGGATAGCCAGAGCACAAGTCTGCATAAAATTTGACAGTTGCTATACAAAAAAAAAAAAACAGGGATCACACTTAATTACCCCCTTCAACTCACCCCCACCCCCCACCCTTAAATGTTCCCACTTTTCTCATTTAGAGCTCATCAATATGGCACAATATTTTGGAAAGCCAAGTGAGTGTCTCATGGAACAGTGGGATCATTTCTGTGAAGTACAGCTGACTTGAACCAGCACAGAGTAATGTCTATGCTGTGTGATGTAAAAGTAATACTTCCCCCATGTAACTGGAGGGGCTCTAAGATGTCTTTTTAGTTTGGTCCTATCAATGCATTAAAAAGGACCTCCCTTCCTGCTGTCTTGGTCTTTGTTCAACAAGAAGGCAGCCTAGGCGACTGACTTGTGGTTTTTCAGTGTGTAATTAATATTCATTTGAAAGTGTGTCCACGTCTGGGTGGACTCCAGGGTCAGCTAAATGTCTCTGGCATAAGAAGTGAAACCTCAGACAGCATGCCAGCCTATGCCAGGTGCGGTGGACTGCGAGATGTTTGCTGCTTATGTTTCATGTGTTCTGTTTCATTGTCTGTCATTTCAAAAGACACTAAAAAAACAACTCATTCAGGTGGACAAGCTACCTTCTGGATGCTAATCTTGAAAATGAAATAGTCATGTGTAAAAACCAGGCTTGCATTTTATGACATCCTTTTCAAAACATCCTTTTTGAGAAACAGGAGAGATTGAGAAACTGGATGAAAATAATTTTTTTCTTGCAATATGAGATGCTAGAAGACACACATCTAAGACCCAATGCATTGTGACAATTTCAAAATCACATTTTTTGCAGTTTACAATATGTTCGCTTCTATAAACGTGGATACATTCCCTAGACTGTGGCATTTTAGTAGAATGTTTTCCATTGAGGACTCACAGATAAATTATTAATTAGGTGACCGTTCACTTTCTTTCCATGCCTCCTTTAAGCCTTAGTTTAAGGTCAAGAAGGGACTTTTTGGGAAAGAAGGCCCTAGGTTTGAAACACATATTGTGTCTTGACCACAGTAGCATCTGCATAACAAATAAAGTGAAATCCCCCTGAATAAAATTCTGCTGTATTCCCATCCATTTTACATAGACACCAAGCTGTCAGAAAGTATATACTCCATAAGGCCGGGCCAAACACCCACCGAGAATGATTGTGCACAATGTCAAAAAAAGTTTTTTTATTATTATTTCTGAAATACAGAATGCAGGAAGTGGAAAGGTGGGTTTTAGAAATGACAACCAAACAAATACATAAATTCATCTTAAGAACTTTGTAGGTACCAGTTACATTGTGAGCAGCTTATATCGAAAGAACAGTGTGTTTTCCAGGTTCGCTATTAGATATAGAGTGTCTAGAGTCAGCATTGGGGCTGGCTGTGTTCTATGGTCAGAAGTCTTCTATTTTATGTATGTTATTGCAGCTCTGTCTGATGAATTGTCATGTATTTTCATAACATCTTTCCCAACAGCAGTAAATGCTCCTAAAGATATACGGTTGAAAGACAAAATAACCCAACAGATGGGATATTATGAGATATTTGAATACTGTGATCCCTCCTCTCATTTTCCACCTGATAATCAACTTAATCTAACTGATTAGATACAAGATGGAATTAGAGAACTGGCCCCAGTGCTAGCAAAGTCATTTGGAAAATGGTGGTGATTACTGAGCCATGTTATTTTGGGGCAGCCACATTACATGGCTGACAAAGGAAACTTTATGTTGAGGTGCACAGTTGCCATGGAAGGTACAATTAACATATGATAAGTTCACAAACCCCCAGGCACTCAGCCAGCCAGGCCAAGCCTGTTGATCATATGTCATCAATAATTGCTCAGTCATTGTGTCACTGATGTGGACCTCTGACCATAGCTGGTTATGGAACAGCTGAGAAACCTAGAGTTACATGATGACCATTAACTTTTACTGAGCCACTCAGAAGGTCCTCATTGCATTAGCTTTAATGAGTATCTTTCAGCTGGGTCTCAAACCCAAGAAAAAAGGTTACTCCATCTAACCTGTATGAAGTAATTAGACGATGAAGATCTTACATGAAATGAAATCTAGACATCATTCTGTCATCAAGAAAAAGGACCTGGTAGCTCTTTATCTATCATCTTAAACTTGTTTGATTATCTAATGTGGTTTGGCTCTCTTTAAACTGCATAATTGGTGTAAAGCAAAGGTTGTTCACCACTTATTCTGTGCTTTTTGGTCATGTTATGCAGAATGAGCCTTCTTTTGTGCCTTTGACACATACTAGAGACATTTCCATGAGACTTTTGCCATTATTTTAGCTTTAAGCAACAACATACACATTTTGAAAATCAACATTATGAACTTATGGCATAAAATGTATTTTAATCGATACGACTTTCAGTTTGCATTTCATTTCAATGGTTGATTTTCATTCCAAATGTTAAAAACCCATAATATTTATATGCATGTGTTAATAAAAAAGGAACAGCAGTTGTATACACTGTATATGTGATAAACATAAGAAATAAAACATGCTATTTCTGAAAGTGGTGTTGACTGAAAAACTCAAATCCTGTGTTGAAACCTGAGAATTGCTGATATTCAGCCAAAAAGAGACTTCCCCTTAGTAAGCATCCATCAAGTTTTCTAGATCTATGAAAACATACATAAATTATTAAAACAGTTGAGAAAAAAATCTGAGGAAAAGTTAAGTAAAAATATTACCTAAATGCAAGAGTTACAATGTACTAAAAATGTTTGCGTGTACCCACAACATATGTCATGGATACATGTGTGGACCAAGTTTTTTTTTTATTTTAATTGGTTTGATATATACAACAACTAAGAAAAGCAAGTAGGTAAACACTCATATGTATAATTTTAAATAACTGCATAAATACATTTTTGTGAAAACAACATGTCATGATATCGATCAAAAACTCAGTTGCCTGAAAAAAATAGCATTTTTATTTATTTATTTATTTTCTTTTATAAGAAAACGGAGATTTTTTTTAATAGAATTTAAACATCCACAATACAAAACAAATTATAATCTTTATTTACATTTTTTTTTCTTGTTCTTTTTGTTTACCTGTTGTTTGTTATGTGTGTTACCTTGTGTAGAATGCAGTAGGTCACCAACTGCACACACAACTTTTTTAATCATGGGAAACTCTGCTAGCATGTTACAGACATGTATAAACGTACTTGTAAGACCTAACTGCATATTCCCTTGTTGGCACATAAATAAACACTTCTAAGCAATTACTAATGCATTTTCTGTTTACAATGAGTATAAAGGTGGCAGGGCAAAATATACATTCACATAGTAATGTTACATAAACTGTACAGTATGAAAGTTTGCAATCACACAATACAGACTTGTCAGGTTATGTATTTCAAGAAAAAAGATTATTTGACACTGGGTGTTGTGTTGTTGCATATATCAAAAGGGTGTATGATATCTAATATGTATTTGTGATTTAAAAATGTATGAATCATTTCCCTCTTAGTGTCCATAAAGATGACACCTTGCAGACTAGGTCAGCTTTGTACATGCTGTTCTTTTTCTTCACAAAACATCAATTTTATTTCCAATAATTGTAGTAACATAAATTCTTGAAGATATATTGTAGAAGAACTTATGTATTTTGTACCTCTGAAACCAAGACAGTAGAACAGTCAGACATTGCTCCTCCTAGGGTTCCCAATAGAATATGCCATGCTACTACAATACTGGTGCAATAAAGAAACAAACTTGTTTGCAGCACTCTTTATTGTAATGAGTGGAAAGTTTTCCTTTAAATACATGGATGGTTACTGTACAATATATAGATAATTGCAATAATGTATATTTTCATGTATTAAAACATATATTCAGCTATAGAGGGGAAACTACGACTAAGTTATATTGATCTCAACCATGCTATATTATTTCTCTTTGCTGTTCTATAATATTTAAATCCACCTCTGTTAGGTGTTAGGTAAAAACTTTCAGGGTGGGAAACTAGTCTGATTGTGTCTTTCATTGATTGAACATCACTTCTAATGACTCTGTAAGCAATGTCTATGACAGTATTTATCTTAAGATTGAGATTTTGCTGTGGTATTGAGATTCTGGGCCAGGGATAAGATGGCTTAATAAAAAAGAATGCTCAGGATACAATTATTACTGCTATGTTTTGCTTTGAATGAAGGGATTTTTATTAAAAAAGTGTCAAATTCAAAGATTTTTTTACTGACATTCTCACGAAGGAACAGTAAAAGCACAGCACATGTTTTACCAAACAACTATTTGCTTAGTCCATCAAGGGAAAGTACACCAATTAAACTGTCATTTTATTATTATAAATATGGATGTACTGATTTCCAGGGCTGTAACAACACAGGATTTGTGATTTTAATCTGGAACTATTTGCTTGAGGTAAAGGTACATCTTACTTTTGTTAGACATCCAGGAGCTAGCTTGTGCACTGGGGGTAGTGAAATCCAGACACAAGGCCTGCTTTCAGCCTCAATGCCATGCATGTAATGCATCTTGCCACTTTCCTTTGATTGGATCTGTGCTCCTGTGTTTCCCAACATTTGGTTTCCTCTTAGGCAGAGACCAAGGATAATGACTATGGTGGTGACTATACTCTGGTAAGGTTCTGTAAGTGTGATCCACTGTGTTACTGAAGGTTTCCCACTTCAATGTAAAAGGCAGGGGCTAAGAATTTAACTTCTCACATTATTACGTTTAGTCGCCATTTAATTTTTTTTCAAGGTTGGCAAACCCTGATATTTATGGGCTTATTTACATAGTTGGTATCCCATGATAATAAGATGTAAGACAGAAGCCAAAAATGCGGACAATGAGGATGGTCTTGAAATGCATGGACACTTCAGTCAAATACAGGCACTAGACCTTCAGCTCACATTTCCATACACCATATATGCAAAATATTATCACAAACAGTAAGCTACCATTAGATAAACACCACATTCCCGACAGGTTTCATCTCTTTCCATCTTATTCCTTTAATACCATTTAGACTATAAGATGTGATCAACCCTTTAAAATATAAATAAATATCAACACATTGTGATTACTGCAGGGACATATTGTGTTAGTTCAAAGGGCAAATATGAAATAAATATATATATATATATTTTTTTTTCGTAAATACACTCTTAAAACCACACATCATGTCCTGCATTAATTCAATGTCAAACACATTTGTTGCACAATCTGTATTAGTTAGTTACTATGTTTGCTCAAAAAAAGCCTACCCAGCACTGCCACAAAAAATACATTTCCCTCTTCAACTAATATTTAAAAATGATAACTATTTTAAAAATTCCCATTAGTCTTGCATTTAATGTGTTGAAACCTTTAATCTTTGGATCACCTCAAAACAACCGAACAGATTTGCAAGTAAACCACATTTTTGTTTCTTGTGATATGTACTATTCATACCTTTGGCAGACTGCAAAGTCATTGACCTAAAGGTCTGAAGATCAAACAAACTTTTTTTTTTTTTTTTTAATTGTATGGACTGTACATGTATCTACTAATTTTATAATACAATAATGTTTTTATTTGACTGACATCATTTCTATCTCTGTTGTTTTGTTCCCAAACAGTACATACATCCATTTGTGAAAAAGACAAAACAGAATATCAGTTTTGATTCTTGCTAAGGAGATTTTTCTTTTTTCAGTTGACACTATTTTTTTTCTCTTTTTTCTGTATTTTTAAAACAATACTTTACAGAGCTTGACCAGTAAGGGACACACCAGTGACTCCAGAGAATACATCCATACTGTAGATTCAACCATTTAAGAGAGGTATCTCCAAAAATGAACCATACACATCCTTCTGCTTTTACTGACAAAAAATATTGGAGAAACACCTCATCTGTAACATCATCACTATGAACTAAAATCTGTCATGCCTCCCCCCACCCCATTAAACCCTTTTTATCTCCATTTAAAAATGTTGGGTCTTCTGTTCTTGGAGGAAACTAAAAGTCTGCTTGTGCTGAGGTGCAGTGGGAGGTCTGGTGTGGGCGCAGCTGCATCAAAACTTGAGCAGGCAGAGCAAAGTCACAGTCAAAAGCAGGCTGAGTGAGTGTGGGGACAGGGAGGCCCTGCTGACATCATGTACTGCACCCGGTCCTGCAGGGTTCCAGACAGAGTGCCGTTAGACCTCACACACATGAGTCAGCCAGCCCGCACACATTCAAGTAAACAGTGATACTGCACATTGTAATGAGCTGAAAACTGCAAAAGAAGTGGTATAATCAGATGTGTCAACTTTCACTCTTTCCCTTTGGTGACTGGCAAGAGGGACACAGATCAGTTATTAATGTGCTATTAAAAGTTAATTAAAAGTATCTTTATTTTTAATAAAAAAATTTGTGTCCAAAACAAATCCAAAGTTTGCCAAAATGAAAGAGAGCGAGAACAGACAAGGCACTGTGGAATGAGCTTCATAAATCTATAAATTTATAAATTTAACTGGTTTACTATTTTTGTGTGTAGCATTCTCACACATTGCAATGGACATTACAACATCCCCTACTCTCATAACCCACTCCCAACAATATGTCTGATAAAGTATACAAGAGTATTGTTTTGATACGCCTCTGTTTGCTGGACTGCAATAGAGTTTGATTAGTTTGGATCCAAAGCAATTATATTTGTAATGGGTTCATTTAACAACATTTGACATGCATTCCATTAGAAGCCATATACCAACTCAATGTTATAATTTGCATTAGATGGGGTTAGTCCCTGATTATATGAATTTGTCGCTAAGTTACTTGCCCAAACAGCATAATGGAAATTGTTCAGATTTCCATGAATTTTCATTGCACCACAATGACTGTATTTTTTCTCTCAGGTCACATGCTATGTGTACTGTGAGGATATAGTATGCAGTGAAGGCAGATTGAAATTCCACAGATTCGTTGATCAGAATTGTAACAGAGAACTGTAAGTAGTGCTTTGGGTATCCACTTGTCAGATGTTGACATTCTCAGAAAACAAAGATGGTTCAACAGTTTCTCCCTTGTGTCTATGGTGGTGAGGATCAAAATCAAATCTCCTCCTCATTAAGTATCATTAGGAATAATCGGGACTAATCCCCCAGACTAATTTGAATGCTGCATGCCAATTATTATCATAAATACATTACACCTTAGATCAGAACAATTTTCCACATAATCAGCATCCTGAGATTAGGAGCTCTCAAAGCCAGGCATAACATCAAAAGCTGGACTGTTTCCAAAAAAGCAGATATTAAGAGTTTTCATTGTTCCTAAATGGATAATATGGCAATAATGTTGCTCTGAAGGTTTCATGAAAGGTACAGTTAAAATGCTGCTGCTTTTAGTTGTATTTCCTTTTATCCCTTTGCAAACTACTTTTAATGAAGGACATATCAACTGGAACACTTTAAATACAAATATGCTTTATAAGCAGGCATTCCCAGATCATATCCAGTGCAACAGGAGAACACTATACTTTTGTCCAATCTAAAGCATGTCTAGAATGCATTATTGAGATATAGTAAGGGGACCCTTAATATTGTAATGGAATTCAATGTTTACTTTTGTCGTGATCCTTATAGCTATAAAATGCATATGGATATTGAATTACATTACTCACTGCTTGAAAATATGCTTACCATACAATATAATGCTTGCATTTGTGTGCCCCATAGTGTTTAGGGCAACACAGGTGTAGTTCCCGTAATCCTCTTCAGACACATTGAAGAAGACAAGCTTGGATTGTTTGCCTTTGGTTTCAATTTTTACTCCATTAAGTCCATTGAAGAGCCTGCAATGGCAAGTCAAATGCTGAGACAAATGTGCAAACATTTGTGTGGAAGTTGCCATGGATACAAATATTCAATTCCACTAAGACAAATATTTGACAGTTTACTCAAACAGCTTCTGTCACCTCTGAAACTTTGTGTGGAAACTCAAACTGACTGAAATCACTGCTTCAATCTCCATGGGCACAGCATTCTTGCCATTCTTCCTGAATTCAAGTTTAACTGCACAACACATGCTATGGGAAGGTAATATGCCATTCACGTCAGGGAGCCTAACGGATAACTTATCATCCAGGTGGTTAAAATTAGAATTATGATGATTTTACCTCCATAGGACTGGCAGTAATCCAGCAACACCCAGCCTTTTACTGATTTACTGATTTATATTTGATTCTGCCCAGGTAACTGCAGTCAATTGATAACTTTGTCTGCAAAAAGAAGCCCTTAAAATCCTGACAAAACAACATAATCTTCAGTTGCTTTGAATATTGTACTCAAGGCTGCCCAAAGAACATAAGAATATGCTCACTTTCTATCATTTAAAAGGAAAAACAAAGGGCCCCTTTAATTATATAGAACTACACTGTCAGATGAAACAGTACAGTTTTGTCAATGCCTGCTCAAGGTATTTTCAAAGGGTTGCTTTACACACAATCAACCCAGAATGAAATCTGCAATGTAAATTTGGAAAAAAAAGAGTTTGTTACCAGTGGTGTAGTGAGGTGATTATATTGTTTGAGCAGGTGGCTAATATTATTACTGGTAATAGGTGGAAATACTGTACAGCCCCACACCACTGGTGGTTACAGGGTTACTTAATGTTTTGGCTGAGATATTCATTCAGATCCATTAAGCTATATATGAAATCCCTTCCCATTTCAGATGATATTCAACTTACATAGTTACCTAAACTCTTTGACTGACTGAGAGCATCTGACTGAGAACCTCTCTCCAGCCTATGAAGGTAAATCATTGACAGCACAGCAGAAACAGGGCAAGCTTTACCAAATGGAAATGCACTTGCCTGCGATCCTCTTTGTACCACTCAAAATCAGCAACAGGCACAGCTGATGC